>SZWC01001614.1:141910-153499 GCA_023375785.1 Penium margaritaceum | reverse complement strand
AGCGGCTGCTGGCACTCGGTGTAGCGATGGGCACCTCCACAGTTGTAGCAGTGCACGGAACGGCCACTGCTACCACTGGATGACGACTGCTGCTGACCGACCCACGCTTCCTATTCTTCTTTTTCCCCTGGGTAGCTGCTGCAACGCCCTACGTCTGCGTGGGTGTAGACGGGGTCAAAGAGGAGGAGGAAGATGAGGTCGTGATGGAAGAAGGTGAGGGTGACTGCAGGAGGGAAGATGGTGGTGAGGCGAGGACTGCTGCAGCAAGGGAAGTCTCTTGATGTACTACTGCTGCCTCGCGGGCCGACGTCACGTGGAGGAAAAGCTGATGGGCCCACGGGAGCAGCTGCAGGGTGGCTGAGAAAGGCTCAAGAGCAGCGTCGCTGTACCGTGTGAATATGTCGGTGTACTCCAGGCGAACTCTGAGCATGATCGTCCGAAGCGCCCACAGCTGTGTGCCCCCTGAGGTCCCCAGGCGCGTGTAGATACGCATGGCGCGTCGCCAGTAATCCACTGCAGGCTCTGCTGGTCCCTGACGGAGGGAGTGGAAAGCACGAATGTGAGACGCACGCGTGGCGTGCGTCTCTGCGGCCAGTAGGGACAACGCCAGATCCCAGCCTCCATGAGGGTCAGCTCCGGTGCCTGTGCCAGCCTCACCGAGGAAGGGACGGAAGTCAACGACAGTCTCGCGTGGCATGGTGTAGAGAAGCCCTCGCATGGCCCGGGCTGCTGTCAGCACCTGTGCTGGATCTTTAGACTGGTATGGGCTGTGGTAGTAAGGCCACACTCCCTCAGAAGTGGCCCACACCTGAAACAGGATCTCCCAAAAGTCAAATCCATCCTCGTTGATGTACCGTGGAGGTGGTGCCTCAAAGTCCTTTGGCTGTCGCTCCGTGGGGAGAGCAGCCGTAGGCTGAGGAGGGCGAGAGACGGGAAAAACTCCTGGAAGGGGGTGATCACTGGGGAAGTCAGGTGACGATCGTATCGGGGACATGGGTGGAGGTTGGATACCCGTCTGGAGCTGACGGAGGCGCTCCTGTAGAAGACGAATCTCTCGCTCGTGGGAGTCATCCTCGAAGCCTGGCATGAATGGCTCGTCATCAAGGAGGTCCGCAGGTGGTGGGGAAACCACACCAGGAGGTGAAGCAGGCAGGGCACCTGTCACGGGCACCTGAGCCGAGTGCTGGGTGGAAGCCGCAACGCCGGCAGCTCCCTCGGAAATCCGCGGAGGAGCCGTGGACTGAGCGCGCAGGAGCTCAGTCAGCGTGCGGATCGCGTCAGTCTGCTCTCGCTACAGACGACACATCTCCTCCTGCTGGCTGCGCAGGTCCGCAATGGCCTGCGAGCGAGGGCTCAATACCCCTGAAGAAGAGGAGGAGGGATCGCCTGGTCCCTTGTCCTTGTCGTTGGGCAAACTCATGTCGCCGCTCACTATGGGACGACAGGTCAAGTTTGCCAGATTTCAAAACCGTCTGCGTTTCTCAGGGAGTTGAAACGCTGGCAAATTTTGACTTTTCGGTTGAAAATTTGGCTAAGTGTAATGCTGACGTCAGCAAGTGGTTGCTGACATCAGCACGACCTGATGACGTCAGCAACCAACAATGCTGACGTCAGCTCGTCCCCTCCTTTTTTTTTCTCTTTTTTTTTTCTTGTCACGGTTCTGCCGCTGCGCTGCGGCGCGCGGCAGCTCCGCGGAAGCTGCGCAGCAGCTTCCGCCCAGTTGCTGTTGTAGGTGTGCTGTCAGCTGGAGCAGCAGCTGCATAGCTGCGTGTGCAGCGGTGGCAGCGGCGGCTGCGCTGCTGCTGCTGCGCTCGGCGGCTGCTGTTGCGCGCGGCGCTACTGCTGCGCGCTGCAGCTGTTGCTGGCTGCCGCCGCCGCGCGCTGCTTCTGGCTGCCGCCGCCGCGCGCTGCTACTGCTACCACTGCTGTGCTGCTGCTGCTGCCGCGACTGCCGCTGCTGCGCTGCTGCTGCTCTGCTACTGCGGCTGTGGGGGGGAGTGGCGGCTACACGCACCGCAACAGCCACACACCTCTGTGTGGCGGTACGTGCTGCTGCTGCTGCCTCAGCAGCTGTGATCTCACGTGGTGGGTGGAGTCTGCGGACGACGAACGGCCGTCTCCAACAGGTCCCAGAAGATCTGCTGCAGCGGTGACTCTCACTACTGCTGCTCTGCTGCGTCTCTGCTGCGCAGCTCACTGAGAACTGTGTCATTGCTCTGATACCATGAGAAAGTGCGTAGAAGCTTCCTAGCAACACGGCCGTTGACCGGGCGTCAGTGCCTAGTCAGACGGTGACGACAGTCACAGGTCGTACACACAACGGCAAGGGTTTGGCTAGGAGACACAAGTCGAAGTGTCAGAATGCTTCAATATAGCATATGCAGAGAGAAATGACAACTGACAGGTCCAGGGCATAAATACGTGCCGCGGCGCACGGCGGGTGTCGCACGCGGCAGTCCAAGAGCTGTCCTAAAACCGGCCCAAAACCACTGTTTTGGCCGTAACTCTGCGCACACATGTCAGAATCCTACGCCGTCTGAACCTAGACGTGCAGAATCAAAAGACGCACGCAACGACTGGTCACATGCATGCATCCATCGACTGACAGCGAGTATNGACACAAGTCAAAGTGTCAGAATGCTTCAATATAGCATATGCAGAGAGAAATGACAACTGACAGGTCCAGGGCATAAATACGTGCCGCGGCGCACGGCGGGTGTCGCACGCGGCAGTCCAAGAGCTGTCCTAAAACCGGCCCAAAACCACTGTTTTGGCCGTAACTCTGCGCACACATGTCAGAATCCTACGCCGTCTGAACCTAGACGTGCAGAATCAAAAGACGCACGCAACGACTGGTCACATGCATGCATCCATCGACTGACAGCGAGTATGCAATGCAAAAACATGCAAATGGGCCTCATGCCCAGTCCGCCGAAAGGCGCCTGCAAGACGTAGAAGGCACAGCAAGGAGTCTCGGTGACATCTGGGGCTCTGGAACAGTGGTCGGTCAGCTCCAAACAGGTAGTCCGCCGCCTGTCGTCGCGCCGGTGTCACCAGGGCCACCTGCCTCAGGGATCTGCACGAGTATGGACACGGCCGAGTGGTCACAGTAAACTGTATAGGAACGGCACAAAGCACAACAGGGTCGACATGCTGAGAAGAAAGATCTGATCTGCTATCGTAGGATGAAGTTTTTATCTGTCATTTTAGAGAGTGTCACAAGAACTGTAGTTGCTGGAAGAGGGAGAGAGAGCGAGGGAATGAGGATGAGAGATGCCATAGACATTGCGAGGCTCACTTAGAGATCTGAACCAGCAAAGTGTCGAGGAGTTTGGTGGTGCGGTGAAGCAAGTCCCGCCTTGTGCATCAAGCACACAATGCATGGTGATGTCTGCGGTTGAGTTGTGACCCTATGCACATGTGATGCCCTCTTGTCTTGCTCCACATTCTCTTTCCCCTTACCACACAGTGGACAAAAGATTTAACGGGTGACCATGCTGAAGCTCTTCCCACGAATTGGGAGACATTCGTGGAAGACTCCTCACAACCTCCTCACAATCAGTAGCAGCAGTTGCTGGAGAAGTGGCTCTCAGCCACCTGATACATTCTTCCTTATGACTCTTGCTCATGGGAGCTCTTGCCATTCGACACAATGTCAGGGCCATCTCCAAGTTTGTGTGCGTTGTTTTGGGGATTGATTGCTTTGTCAAGCTGGGTGCTGATCCTTAGGGGGTAGCCTGTCCAGACTAGTTTTGTGTCATGGTGAGCAGCCGCCCTCGACTTTATGCCGAGAGGTTGGACTCCACCGTCAGGTGGCAGTGTGACGTCGACGAGCCTCTTGCTCGGTCGGCACCACACTCATCGGCTCTCCCTACGAACCTCTGCTACTCGTTGTTTTTTTGCTAATCCTTAAGCAAGCAACGATAACATCTTCTACAACCATGGCGTCCTCCGTTGGACTCTTCCCATGAACTTGCACCTCTGATGTGTCACACCCATGGTTTTAGCAACCTGGACGAATAACTACTGGTATCAAAGCACAAGTGGAGGAATACACCCTCCCCACACTCCAAAGTCCCGGGACGCTCGTGGATCCGGCCACAACTTGGGGGGAGTATCCTGTCTCACGTCCTCTGCCGCCGCCGTGGAGGGATTCCCTCCCCGTCTCCCGCCGTCACACCTCTGTAAGCCGCAAGTCCTAGCTCACTTTGCTTTAGCTGCTCCACTGAGGCATTAGCTTGAGCAGCAAGAATTGCCGAGCCATCGGCATTCTTCAACAACCTTCTTTTCGGCTGTGGATCTGTGTACTCTCGCACACATCTAGTGTAGCGTGATCTTGCGCCTGCAACTCTGGTCCAGTGAGCTCCACCACCCAAGGCATCAGCAGCAGCATAGTATGATGCTTTGCCACTGGCGCTGCCTCTCATCTGGGTCCTCCGCTGCAACTTTCCATCTTACCGCACGACTGGTGCATCGCAGCCTTTCGCTTGGAGCATCACCAGCAATGTCAGCCGTTGTTCCGGATGTTCTCCTTTGTACGCAATTCCAGCTTCTACAGTGGTGTCAATCAGCATATGCCACGACGGCCAGAACACCATCTCCAGTCCCTCTTCGCTTAAGCTCTAGTAGCACCAACACACTTGAGGACAGCCGGTGCAGTTGCCGCACAAGGAATAGCAATAGCTGCTGCAACCTCACGCAACATCTTAGTGTCACGTACAGTGTACTCAAAGCAGGCTGCACCTCACCTCATAGTGAAATCGTTCAACACGGACTGATCCTCTAACCTTCACGTCCGCGCTGAGGAAGGGGCTTTACAGGGCCCTGTGCACAGCCACGCTGAGACACCAGTACCCAACGACCAGTGGGTGTAGCCGGGCGCCGAGAATGTTGACGTGCCGCTCTGGGTACAGAGGCTTTGGTGCTGAGTTGAGGAGGCGAGAGACCACGAGATCAAGTCCCTGTTGTACACTGCCAAATGTCTTACAGGGTCTCCTCCAAATTCCTCCAACCAGCAGCCACACCATGATAGCACGTTGGAATCCCCAGCCGAGTTATGGTTAATCAACCCAAATTCACACACCTGATGATCAGTGTATCAAAAAGTGCATTTCTGCATGCAAACATTATTCACAAAACATCCACATGAATGGATGCAAGCAAAGTTCACATGCACATTCCTTGTATAAGACAAAAACTATAATGGGCTCTATGTGATATTTAGTAGTTTCTGCAGACAGTCCATGTTCACTGGTTTGTTCACTTCCCAATACACTTGTTGATACAGAGTTTCACGGGTGAGGCAATCGGTCATCTTTTCCCCAGCCAGTGTAGGTAGCAAACCAGATCAACCTGGGTATATCCCACTTCTTCTTGCATGTGCTAAATCTCTCAGTCTTGCTGAGGCTGTCTTCGAGGCAGCAGCAAGTGCTGCTGCCACTTTCTCTGCTATAACCGTAGCCATAAGAGCTCCCACAGGTACTATTGTCCGGAGAGCCAAAACTGCCAACACAGGCACAACCACCTCCCACTCTATTCATGCAGCAGCGGTTGCCAACATTGCTCTGCAGATTTCAGCATCCTCATCAGCCATCGCCACATGTGTTGCTCCGGTGGAAGATACTACCTCAGGTGCAGCTAGATCCATCAGCACTTCTACAGCAGCTCCAGTTCTCACGCCCTCCAGGGGGCCTTGTGCGTGGAAAATGCCTTTTCATGCTTGACAATGCCTGGTAATTCCTGGTAATTCCTGGGAAATGCAAAGCAATGCATGGTATTGCTTCGGCAATGCCAAAGCAGTTCATGGCATTGCCTGAAAGTGCTTGGGCAATGCGTGACAATGCCTCAAAACGCATGGCAATCCTGGGAAAGGATTGGGAAACACCTTGTAATGTCTAGGCAATGCAGTGCAATGCTAGGCAATGCCTAAAATGCCCAAAAATTCTAAGGAAACACCAGGTACTTCATGGAAATTCCCAGGCAATGCCTCGCAGTACCTTGTAATGCTAGGCAATGTCTCACAATACCTGGAAGTGTATGGACAATGATTGGCCATGCCTAGGCAGTGCTTTGAAATGCTTGGCAGTGCCTTGTCAATGTCTTGCAAGGCCTTGTCAATGTCTCGCAAGGCCTTGTCAATGTCTGGCAAGGCCTTGTCAATGTCTGGTAAGGCTCAGATAACACCTAGCAGTGCGTGGGTAATGCCTAGCAATGCACAGACAATGCCTGGAAATGCCTTGAAATTCCCAACAATGCCTGAAACTGCCTAGGATGTTTCCAGAGATACCTAGAAATGCTTGGAAAATGCTTGGAAATTCCTGGACATGCCTAGAAAGGCCTCAACAATGCCTTGGCAATGTATGGCTATGCTTGGATAATTCCCGGCAGTGTCAAGACAATGCCAGGAAATGCATGACAATGCCTGGAGCAATGCGTGGACATGACTGGAAATGCTAGGCAATGCCAAGCAATGCCTAGGAAAACCTGGCAATGTGTGGCAATGTCTGGGCAATGCTTGGCAATTCATGGTGATGCCTAGGCAACACTTGGTAATGCTCGGCAATGCCTGGGTAATGCATGGCAATGCTTTGCAATGCCGTGGCAATGCCTTGTAATGCCTAGCAATTCCAGGCAACGCCTAGAAATGCGTGGCAATGCCTGCTCAATGTTGAGCAATTCGTGGACAACGTCCAGCAATTTCCAGCATTTCCAAGCATGGGCAATTCCTATTATCCTCGAATAGCACATGCAATTCTTGGCATTGCATGAGCTATTCATGCAAATGGGTGGCAATGCCTGGCAATGCCTTGCAAGTGCCTAGCAATGCCCGGGTAATGCTCGGCAATGCCTAGCACTGTGAGGGCAATGCCAAGCAATGCATTGCAATGCCCTGGCAATACATGGCAATGCCAGTTAATGAATGGCAATGTCAAGCAATGTCAGGCAATGATGAACGAAGCTTGGACAATGCCTGGAAATTCTTGGAAAACCCTAGGCAATCCTTGGGTATGCCAAGGATTTCCCAGGCATTACAAGGCATTGCCAGGCATAGCCAGGCAAGGCTTGGATTTTCCTAGCATTATTGAGGCATTGCCCATAACTGCTAGGCAGTCTTCCATGCATTACGCGGACATTGCCAAGTATGGCCTAGCATTACCTCACATTGTCCAGGCACTTCCATGCATTACTATGCATTGCCATGGGATTGCTAGGCATTGCTATTTTTTTTCTTCCCAGGAAATGCTTGGTATTCGCTAGGCCTTGCAGGCATTTTCCGTGCATTTCTAGGCATGTCCAAGCATTGCCCAGGAATTTCTAGGCATTGCATGACATTGCCCAGGCAATGCCAGGCGTTTCCCAGTCATGGACAGGTGCTTCTGAGTCATTTCCAAGAATTTCATGGGTAATCATAAGCATTGTTAAGCATTCTCAAAGAGTTTCCAGGCATTTTCAAGCATTGCCAGGCATTACCCAAGAGTTACCATGAATTTCCGCGACATTGTCAGGCATCGCCTGGCATTGCCAAGAATTTCCTGGCATTGCCAAGCATTTCTTGGTCTTGCCTAGGTGATGTCTGGCAATGCCTGAGCAATGCCCCAACGATGCCTGGCAGTGGCTGGCAATGTCTGACAATTCCTGGCAATGCATGGGATTTCCTGACAATGCCTCGAAATACCTAGCAACGCCTGGGCAATGCCTGGAAAAGCCTAGAAATGCCCGACAATGCCTGGCAATTCATTGGAATGTATAAGTATTGATTCACAATGCCTGGCAATGCTGGGCAATGCGTGGACAATGCCTGGGCCATGTGTGGAAATGCTTGGCAATGCTTGGAAATTCCTTGGTAATGCTTGGGAAATGCCTGGCAATTTCTGCAATGCCTAGGAATTCTTGGACAATGCATGGCATTTCCTAGCAATGCCCGGGCAATGATTGGTAATGCCTAGGCAATGCCTGGGTCAATGCCTCACAATGCCTTGCCTATGCCCGTCCAATAACTGGCAATGCTTGGGAACGCCTGTCAATGCTTGGGCAGTGCTTGGCAATGCACGGAAATGCCTCGCATTGCTAGGAAATTCTTGCAATTCCTGGCCATGCCTCGACAATTCGTAGCAATACCCTGCAATGTGTGGGAAATGTTTGGCTATTTATGGCAATGCGTGGAAATTCCTGCAAATGCCTAGAAATGCCGAGCCAATGCTTAGGTAATGCTTGTAAATGTTTGGCAATGCCTGGAAATACCTGGAAAATTCCTGGCAATGACAGTCAATGCCTCAAAATGGCTGGCAATGCCATGCATTTTCTAACAATGCCTAGGTGATGCGTGGCAACGCCTGGCAATGCCGCATGTTGGCTGGAAATGCCTGACAATGCCTCGTACTACCTAGGAGATATTTGACAATGCTTAGGCAAGCCCTAGCAATGCCTGGCCATGCCTTGCAATGCCTTGCAATGCCTGGACATGCTTAGCAATGCCAATATTTCATGAGGCAATGCTTGGGCTTTCCTTGTCAATGCCCAGGCAATGCAAGGAAATGCCTTGCAATGGATGGCCATACCTGTAAATGCGTGGGAAATGCATAGCAAGGCCTAGAAATGCCTTGAAATTCCTATGAAAGGCCTGGCAATGCATGGCAATGCCCGGACAACGCGTAGGTAATGCCTAGCCAATGCTTGGAAATGTCTGGAGAATTCCAGGCAATGCCTAGCAATACCTTGCAATGCCTGGCAAAGCCTGGCAATGTGTGACAATGCCTAGCAATGCCAGGCAAACATTGGAAATTCTTCACAATGCCTCACTATGTACGTGCAATGCATGGCAATGCCTAAGCAATGCATTTCAAAGCCTAGCAATGCCTGTTATTGCTTGGGCAATGCTTGGACAATACGTTGCAATGCATGACAATGCTTGGCAATGCCTGGGAAATGCCTAGCAAGTTTCGGCAATGTCCCTCAATGTATGGGCACTGCTGGCCAATGCCTGGTAATGTTTGGAAGTGCGTGGAAATTCCTCGCAATGCCTAGCAATGCTACGAAATGCCTCGTGAATGCCTTGTAATACTAGACAATGCTAGGCAATGCTTGGCAAAGCCTTGCATTGCCTTGAAAAACCATGTTCATGCTTGGAAATGCCTGGCAATGCTTGGGTAATTCCTAGAAACTTCTGTAAATGCATGGAAGTGCCTGGACAATACTTAGCAATGCCTTGAAATGTTTGGCAATGCTTGGCAGTGCTTAGCATGCCTAGCAATGCATGGCAGTGCCTTGCAATTCCTGGGCAATGCCTTGCAATGCACGGAAATGCTTGGCAATGCTTGACAATGCTTGGCAATGCCTAGCAATGGCTGGTAATCCGTGGGAATGCCTGGACAATACATGACAATTTGTGGGTAATGCCTAATGTTACGTGATAACGCCTAGCAATGCCTGGCAATGCATGGTAATGCCTGGCAATGCATGGTAATGCCTGGCAATGTTTGGAAATAGCTTGCAATGCCTGGGAATTCTCACTCGTTGCCTGGAAATACCTAGCAATGCCTGCTAAGTGCCTAGGAATAGCTCAAAATACATGGGCAATGCCTGGGCATGCCAAGCAAAGCGTTGCAATACCTGGGAAATCCCTGCCAATGTCTGGTCAATGCCAGACAATACTTGGCAATGATTTGGCAATGCCGAGTAATGCTTGACAATGCGTGGTCAACGTATGGCATTTCCAAGAGATGCTTGTGCAATGTCTGGCAATGTTTGGAAATGCCTCAGAAAAACCTGGAAATGCATGGCAATGCCTTCCAACACCCGGTAATGCTCAATAAATTCCTGACAATGCATGTTAATTCATTCCAACGCCTGGAAATGCATGGATAATGCCGAGAAATGCCTGACAATGCATGGTCAATTCTTGGCATAGCCTCAATTGCATGGAAATAGCCAGCAACCGCTTGGAATGCGTGGAAATGCCTGTTGATGCTTGTGCAAAGCCTCGCAATGCCTGGAAATGCCTGGGTAATGCTTGGCAACGCCTGTCAATGCCTGGGTAATGCTTGGCAACGCCTGTCAATGCCTCACAATGCGTGTGCCATGCCTGGACAATGCCTGCAATGCTTGGTAATGCTAGCGCAATGCCTTGGAATGCTTGAAAATTTGTGGCAATGCTTGGGCCATGCCTTGCAATGCCTGGAAATGCCTAGGCAATGCTTGGCAATGCGTGGCAATGTATAGGCAATGCTTAAAACACCTAGCGATGCTTGGCAATGCCTCGCAAATGCATGGTAATGTCAGACTATTCCTCACAATTCTTGGTATTGCTCAACAATGCGTGGGGACATTCTTGGCCATGGATGGGCAATGCCTGCAAATGCCTAGAAGTGCCTGTGCCACACTTGACAACACCTGGTAATGCGTCGGCAACGCTTGGAAATGCCTGCCAATGACCGGTAGTTGACTCGTTTTCAAAGATATTCCACTCCATCTTGAACATAGAAATGGCCAATGGAATTCTATGTCTCCACCTACATAACATCGTCTTAATCCATGTGACTCTTCTTCCATCAACAACGACCAAGATTAGAGGTTCAGTAGTATGCCCTTAGTTGGAGTCGATGAGTTGCTTTGGCAGTTGGATGTAAAAATTGCGAGCCGTGAATCCTTGAACTGAAAGCCCAAACGAGAGAACACGTTAGACGCTCGAACAATTTCTCTAAAACTAGCGCGAACTAGATTGCATTTAGCGGGCACTCAGGCTACCAAGTGCTTGACTCACGCATTATTCTACAGAATCAACATGTTGGGGAAAACTAGCTTCCTACGTGGTTAGCGGAAGAATATGCGCAACTCCGGCATGCGACATCTGGCGGGAGACTTTTGTAGCATTCAGGACGAGAAATGTAAAATTCTAAAAAGACACAAGTTGCGACAATGAGAGCAGTCGACAATCATCGAACAGACACGGGACTCCAAACGAAGGCTTGTGTCTTCCTCAGCTGAGCGATCATCAAGCTACAAGTGTAGGATTGCACCAAGTTAAAACCTTAGTTGTTTGGTTAGGTCTTCTTTGAGGACACCAGGACAAATTTTGAAAAACATCACCGGTTTGAGTGCATGGCCATCCACTTGGTGTTCCACATGTACATACTCAACGTTGTTTGGCACCCAAGCAAGCATTGTTTGGTAGAGACATACCCCCGCTACCGCTTCTGTAAGAGGACAACTGTGTGGAGTACAGAGTCCAGGACATCCTTGGATGTTGTCCCGAAGGCAAGATTAAAGAATAGTTCCTCATGTGGAAGGGTTACGACATATCAAAGGAGAATTTGGATCTGTACAAAAACCTACATGATTTAAGGCACTAGAATGTTTGCTACAATAGCTGGTATTGACCATCTTGCAAGGTGCTGAGATGTCACGACTAAAAGAATGGCAAGTGCTACGTCAGTGAAGTGCACAGATCTTTAAAAACACAAGTACCCATGTTCTATTGACAGTCCATGGGCAGTTCGGCCAACTTTCCACCTTTCGATACCATTCGGACGATTTTTTCTAGCCATGCTTTTTCAAAAAGTTCCTTTATGTTTTGGAGACCCCCCCCCCCCC
>SZWC01001614.1:110611-134118 GCA_023375785.1 Penium margaritaceum | reverse complement strand
CCTCACGCCTCACGCCTCACGCCTCACGCCTCATGCCTCACGCCTCACGCCTCACACCTCACACCTCACGCCTCACACCTCACACCTCACGCCTCACACCTCACACCTCACACCTCACGCCTCACGCCTCACGCCTCATGCCTCACGCCTCACGCCTCACGCCTCGCCTCATGCCTCACGCCTCACGCCTCATGTGCAATGACCATGTGGCTGGAGTGATGTGGGGCTCATGGCAATTCTGCATGGTGTGGATTGGCATGGGGGGAGCTTGCATGTGCGCTCCCTTGCAGGCCCTTGCCTTGGGCGGCATTGTTTTGGAGGTCTGTGTGCGCGTGTACATGTCTTGGGCGTCATTGTTTTGGAGGTCTGTGTGCACGTGTACATGTCTTGGGCGGCATTGTTTTGGAGGTCTGTGTGCGCGTGTACATGTCTTGGGCGGCATTGTTTTGGAGGTCTGTGCGCGCGTGTACATGCCTTGGGCAGGCAAACTGAGCAATGGCAGGCGAAGCGAATCATTGCCGCATTGCTCATCCATGTTTGGCCTCTGCCATCTGCCTCTGTCCGCCATTGCCCTTCCTCCCCTTCTCTCAACCGCTGCTGCATGACTAAGTCTCTGGCTGACTGCCTTGCGCTTCCTTTGCGTGCCCTTGGGTGCCCTTTTGCTGCCACATTGCCTTCCCTTATCCATTCTCCACTCTTCTCACCCACCCCCTTTGTTTGGGGGTGCCACCTGCTGTTACTGTTCCACCTGCTGCTGGTGCTCGCATGCGTGTTGCAGTGATCTGCAAGACACATGCGAACGGCAGAGGCAGTAATAACAGTGAACTTTTTTTCTTCCTCTTTTGATTCGCCTGCCACACCATGCCATGCCACAACACACCACACGACATCAGTCCATGGCTTGTCGTGCCATGCCATGCCATGCCAATGGTCATGATACAGGACACAGAATGTGTTGGCAGAAGCATTGTGGTGTGAGTGCATCGACAGGCGCTTGAGAAGGGGTATCCATCCGTCGCACATTTCCTCATGGCGTCCAAGCATGCGTCGCTGCTGCAACTACCTACTTCAACAACAGCTGTGGCGGCAGCTTGTGGTCCTCCTGCACCTGCACCTGCAGCAGCTCCTGAGACATGTGCAGCCGCAGTCGCAACCGCAGCTGCAGCCGCAGCCGTAGCTGCAGCTGCAGATGCAGGTACAGATACAGGATACCAACGAAATGCTGCAACGAGAGCAGAAGCTGCAGCCGCAGCCGCAGTCGCAGCCGCAGCTGACGCAAGATGGAAGCTCGGAGCACGACCACCACAGAACATAAGTGCTGTGCCATCTCATGCAGCAACAGCGAGGGCGAGGGAAGGGTCAGCCATGGCGGTTAGCGCTGTGACTGCAGCTGCTGCATCAAAAGGATTGCAAGAGACCATGGCTGACAGATTTCCAGATTGTGCCTGTGAGGAAGAGCAGATTTTCTTTGCACGAGAAGGAGAAGCAGAAGGAGAAGCAGAAAAAGCAGAGGAAGCGGCAGCAGCAGCAGAGGCACAAGTGACTGGAGTGGAAGCAGCAGCATCGTGCGCTGCACCTCTCTCTTATGAGTTCAGGCAGGCTGCTATGCAACAAGCCCTACACACGCCATGCGTCAACCCCCCACAGCAGTCACCTCAATATGCACCACCGTTGCGCCACCGGTCCACGGTTTCCCACCACCGCAAGCGTGAAGTGTGCGCATGCCATGCGCCTCCTGCACTCCATCCAGCACCCAACCCCATGTGTGAGAGACAGGAGAGGGGTGGTGGGACTGAAGCGGCAGCCGTTGCCCATGTGGAACAACCGAACGGCAGTGTGACTGCTCGCCGCCTGCTCCCAACTCTGCCAAGCGATCTTCCTTCTGGAGACTTCTCCCTCCCTGCCGACGTGTGGCTTGTGGAAGAAACGGTGAAGGAGCGGTTCTTGCCGAGGGGAGGTTTTGGAGACAGGATGCAAGCGGCGTTGGGAAAGGACGAAGAGACTGGAACAGAAACAGAAACAGTGACAGTGTCAGTGTCAGTGCTGCTGCAGGACTGGTTGCGGCAAGAGGAGGATGCGAAGGAACTGGAGTTGTGTGTTTTAAAGAGCCTGCAATGGAAGTGAGTCTCGCGCAGCAGCGTGATTCATACCTTGTGACCTTTTTGTCGCTGTGGACCTGCTCAACATGAAGAAAAAATTTCGCTCGAGTACAACTCTGTTGTCATTTCCTATGGTCCACAGCCCGTATGTTGAAGAGGATATTGTCATTGCTCTCTCTTGCTAGGCTTATGCTCAGTTCCCCTTAGTTTTATAGCTATATCCACAGATGTCTGTTTGAGATGTTGCTTTCTGCATGGCGGTGGGGAAGAAGCGCTACTTGTCTCTAGCATTGAAGGATGGTGTTGTGATGTGTGCCATCCCGGCCGAGAGATTTGTGATGTTGTTGTCGACTTGTACAACTTACTTTGACCACTCGGCCGTGTCCATGCTCGTGCAGATCCCTGATGCAGACCTCGGTGGTACCGGTTCGTCGTCTGGTGGCGGACTACCAGCTTGGAGCTGAACGACGACTGTCCCAGAGTTCTGGAGACTGTCTCAGACCTCCTCCAGTTTTTCGGTAGCACGTAGGAGTTTATCGGTGGATTGGTCGTGAGCTCGATTTGCATGTCTTTGCATTGTGTGTCCACCGTTTGATGCCGGATGTATGCATGTGACCAGTCGTAGCGTTCCGCTTGTGATTCCCCACGTCGAGGTTCAGATGACGTAGCATTATGACATGTCTACGCTGAGTTACGGCCAAAATAGTGGTTTTGGGCCGATTTTATGACAGACCTGCTGTGTGCGACACCCACCGTGCGCATCAGCAGGATCTTATGCCATGGACCTTTCATTTTTCATTTCTCTCTGCAAATGCTTTTGCAGCATTCTGACACTTTGTCTTGTGTCTCCTACCCAGACTCTTACCGTTGTGGGCACGACTTGTGACTGTCGTCACCGTTTGACTAGTTAACGGCTGTGTCGCTAGGAAGCTTCCATGCATCTTCTCATGGTATCAAAGCAGCGAGACCTCTCCCGCTGAGCTGCGTCGCAGAGACGCACGCTGGCAGCAGTGGTGAGAGTCACGACCGCCGCCGTATCTTGGGACTCGTTGCAAGCGTTTCCAGTAGCGACATCACCATGCAGTCCCCACCATCTCACCAGGTGAGCTGCGGCATTTACCAGCTCCAGCAACCAAGCCGAGCAGCAGTAGCAGCACCAGGTGGTAGCAGGAGCCGTGCCTGGCTGGGCACTCTGACAAAAAAAGGAAGCAGCTCGCAGCGATAGCCCGTAGCAGCAACTCGCAGCGCGAAGCGGTTGCTGCGAGCAGAAGCACCGCGTAGGGGCAGCAACAGCGAGCAGCGGCATCGGGAGCAAGCCGCATCGGCAGGAGCAGCAGCCGCGGGCACTAGCAGGAGCGCAGCGACAGCAGCAGCAGCATTGCGCTTCCTATAACGCTAGGAGCAACAGCAGCAACAGCAGCAGCAGCAGCATTGCAGTAGCAGCATGAGCTACAGCAGCGGAGCAGCAGCAGCAGCCTCCGCAACGGCAGCACTGCTACGCAACAGCATTCACGGCAGCTGTGAGGTGCAGCACTGCTGCACGAAGCTGTTGCGCACGAGCGCAGATTCTGCGTAGCCGCAGATTCTATGTAGCTGCGTAGCTACGCAAGGGGGTGACGAGGTCCCCCCCTCACACCAAGGAGTCCGCGTGACTCCCACATAAAAAAGACAAAGGTACTGACATGAGCATTTTCCTTGTTGATGTCATCAGGTCCGTGCTGACGTCAGCAAACCCTTGCTAACATCAGCATTTAGTCAAAATTTGGGGTCAGAAAGTCAAAAATTGCCAGCGTTTCAAATCATCGAGAACTGCCAACGGTTTTGAAATCCAACTCGTTTGATGTCCCGGTCCATACTAAGCGCTGGCGTGGCTCCAACCGGTGATTAGGGCAAAGGACCACCTGATCCCTCTTCCTTCTCCTCACGGGTCATGAGCCCACGCTTGCAAGCCATTGCGGACTTGCGTAGTCAGTGGGATGAGATTCATCGCCAGCAGCAACAGTAGACTCGCACCATCCGTGTGCTCACTGATCTTATTCGTGGTCAGTCCACGGCCCAACAGCAAACATTCGGGTGATTAAGTGGTGCCATACCCCATGCACAGCAGTCACCATGTTCACCGAAGAGAGGAGGAAAGGACCTGCTGAGAAATTGCTAGGAAGCTTCCTAACCTTGCTGTTGCTGACGTGGCGACACTGTCTAGTCAACTAGCGCGTTAGCAAGCAAGCAGGTGCAAGAAACAGCAAGGATCAGGCTAGGGAGACGTGCAAAGTCTCATAAGCTCCAATAGCTGAGCAATGCAGAGAGAATTGACAACTGACAGGCACACAGCATAAATACTTGTCGCGGCACACAGCGGTTGACGCACGCGGCAGTGTCAGTTCGTCCTAAAACCGGGTCAAAACCACTGTTTTGGCCGTAACTCTGCACACAGGCATCCAAACGCAACACCGTCTGAACCTAGAGATGCAGAATCTTGACCTGGATGCTACGACTAGCCGCATGCACAAGTCCGGCATCGATCGGTGGACAAAGAATGCAAAACATGCAAATTGGGCTGGAGAGCCAGTCCATCGAGAAAACTCTAGCGTGTGCAGAAAAGCTGCAGAGCACCCGAGCAAGCATCCGGGACATTGTGGCAACCGTCTGGCAGCTGCTAGTGAATGGACCCACCAACCGTCGGTGCTCCGGCGCCAGCTGGGCCCGCATCAGGGATCTGCACGAGCATGGACAAGGTCGAGTGGTCACAGTAAGCTGTACAAATAGACAGAAACAACTCACATCAGAACACTCCCCCATGACCCGATGGTTCACATGTCCATACACCTGCACAACTGACATACGTGCACAACAAGATGCTCAACAACCCATGCTCACACACCCCACTCTCAGCCACTTTCAGGCAAGGGGCGTAGCCCGTCAGAACGAGTGGCCACCATGAATTTTTCCGCGCACAAGTACCTTGGTCACGAAGTCAGCCCGCTGCATGTCCGTGTCGGCCCAGATGACGGAGATCACTTGTCACTCCACAAGATCACGCACAAAGTGATGCTCAACAGCAATGTGCTTCGTGCGTGCATGAAATACACCAGAGTTATCTGGAATGGCAAGAGCACTCTGGTTGTCGCAGCGCAGGACGATGCAAGGCATGGACTGACGCAACTCACGAAATAGACGCTGTAGCCATACCGCCTCAGCAGCTCCAGCCTCCAGAGGAACATACTCAGCCTCTGATGAGCTACGTGCGATACAACCCTGCTTGCCGCTACGCCACGACACAGACGTGCCACCAACCAGGAACATGTAGCCTGTCCGACTGCGTCCATCAGGACTCCACGCCCAGTTATTGTCTGTGTAGCTGTCGACTACCATCGAACACTACCGTCGAAAGCAGAGTCCGAGGTATGTTGTGGACACCACGTACCGCACCACTCGCACATCCGCATGAAGGGCTCTCGCCCGAGGACACTGTGAAAACTGTGCAAGGAGGTTGACGGCAAAGGCAATGTCGGGTCGTGTGGTGGTGGCCAAGTACATCAAAGAACCAATCAGGTGCAAGTACAGGGTCATGTCCACTGTCTCCCCCAGGTTTGCAGGATCATCCACCTTGAGAGCATCCTGTTCGTCAGGTGTGATAGGGGTGGAGGCTGTAGGAACTGCACCCAGGAGGTCAGCAAACCACTCTGCCACAACGCGGGCATAACGTGCTTGATACAACAAGAGTATACGTCGCTGACGATCATGCACGATCTCCATCCCGAGAAACACAGCTGTAGGGCCAAGGTCCTTCATCCTGTAGGCAGCCTCGAGAACTGCCTTGGCCTCCTTCATGGCCTCCATAGACGGAGACGCAATCAGGAGGTCGTCCGCGTAGACCAGGATGGCTGTTGAGCCAGAGCTGTAGAGGACATGGGTGCATGCAAGGGAGTGGGTGTGTCAGAGGGGACTGACACTGGCACGGCATCAGGTGTGCCAGAGGTCACTGACGCTCGTACGGGATCAAGTTTGGTAGAGGGGACCGTCACTGGCACGGGATCGGGTGTGCCAGAGGGGTCTGACATTGGCACGGGATTAGGTGTGCCAGAAGGGTTTGACACCGGCACAGGATTAGGTGTGTTAGAAGAGACCGATACCAGCACGTGATCAGGTGTGCTAGAGGGTTCTGACACCAGCACGGGATCAGGTGTGCCGGAGGGGACTGATGAGGCTACTAGACCCATAGCTACGATGGCCGGATCGTCAGCAGTCGGAGACCGGACCACAGGTGAGGAGGCCCGGACGGACCCATCCGCAGGACTAGACTCTCCCATCCCCCGGGATACCACAGAAGTAGGAATGTGGTCGGTGGCCAGCGACAGAATGCTAGACAAGTCGCCATAGGTGAGAGCCTTAAAAAAGAGAGCATCTCGAGACTCGACAATGCGATGGCGAGCAGGGTCCCAAAAACGCCGGGCCTTCGACCGCGGGGAGATGCCAAAGAAGGTACATATGCGTCCCTGAGGTGAGACCTTGGACCCCTGCTGGTACTCGGTGTACCAGACACAGGCGAGGGACCCCCAAACGCATGCGGGATGAAGATCTACACGATGGCCGAACCACAACTTGTACGGCGTGACATGGTCTGGAAGTGGACCATGCGCCAAGCGGTTCCAGACCCACGTCATGTAGGAGAAGCCCTCAAAGGAAAAGGACTCTGGAGACCTCACTCAGACTGCATAGCGCGAACCGCATCCTCCATGGTGCAGTTCCAATGCTCAGACACACCATTCTTCTGTGGTGTAGCAGGGGTGGAAAGCTGGTGAAAGATATCGTGCTCAGAAAAGTAGGCATCCATCTCGCCTAAGAACTCGCCACCACGATCCGAGCGGAACGTGTGCAGGGTGCGACGAGATTGACGCTCACCCATCTCACTAAACCCTAAACCCTAAACATCCTGGTGCATGCACGAACAGAGAGCAGGCTAAGCTCAAGAGCAGGGACAAAGAGCACATAAAAAATGTACAAGGGGCCAGACGGACCATCAAACCGCACAACCCCAACGCCCTGCACAGGCAACGACTGACCAGACCCTGTGCGAACACACCGAACGGACGCAACGGGACCAAGCACAACAAAGTCAGTACGACGACAAGTCATGTAATGGGTGGCACTTGAGTCAATAATCAAGGTGCCACCCGGCTCATGACCAGTCGTCGACACTGAGCAACATGCCACAAAACACTATGCCTCTACTGGACGCTCAGCAAAGGACTCACGTCAACGACGAATATCACGGATATGTGACATGTCAATCCAGTCAGTGTTGTCAGGTCCATCCTCATCGCAAGCCAACATACCTCCACCACAAGTATCATCACGGATAACAGACGCAGAATCACAAGCTGTATAAGGACCACTCGGCTGTGACAACACACTCGCACCTCCCTGAGTACAAAGTGTCAGTAGCTAACGAAGCTTTGTAATTGTGCGATCCCAAGGGTCCACATCACCGCTGTTGCCTGGTGAAACGGATGTGTCTGCTGTAGTCATGGTCGCGGCGCGTCCAGTCCGTGTATCACTCGAAGAAATCCGTTGCGTGTGTGCTGCCTGAAGGCCGTGTATGATCCGAGTCCAGTGAAGGGGCTGCTCATACTCTGTGTAGCGGTGAGCGCCTCCACAGTTGTAGAAGTGGACAGAAAGTCCACTGCCACTACTCGCCGGCTGCGGCTGCTGTTGTTGCTGTCCCTTCCCGCGTCGTTTCTTCCCCTTGTTCCCCTGTGCTGCCGCTGTAATGCCCTGAGTGTGGCCGCTCGGGGTAGAGGAGGAGGAGGAAGCGGTGAGCTGGGACAAAGGCGTAGGAGGGGTTGCAGTCACTACTGCAACAAGTGGACTCTGCTGATGGGTGATGGCAGCCTCATGAGACGATGTGGACTGAATGAAGTAGCGATGGGCCCAAGGAAGCAGCTGTAGTAACTCCGACAACTCAGAGAGAGCCACACGGTCGAAGCCCATAAAGAGCTTCACGTGGTCCAAATGCGCCCTCGTCATGATAGAGTCGAGTGCCCACAACTGCGTCCCGCCACCGGTCCCAAGGCGCGTGTCAAGGCACATCGTGCTTCTCTAGTAGTCAGCTGCAAGCTCTATGGGATCCTGACGGAGGGAGTGAAACTCACGTAGTCGGGCCGCCCTCGTGGCATGGGTTTCCACAGCGAAAAGTGTCAAGGCCAGCTCCCATCCCTGACGCGGATCTGCTCCAGTCCCAATCCCGGTCTCACCGAGGAAGGGTCGGAAGTCGACCACAATCTCCCGCGACATGGCTTGGAGGAGACTGCGCATCGCTCTCGCTGTTGTCTGGACCTGGTGAGCGTCACAGGTCTGGTAGTGGCTATGGTAGTAGGTCCAGACACTCTCAGAATCGGTCCACACCTAAAGTAAGGTCTCCCAGCAATCGAAGCCCTCGTCGCTATCGTAACGGGGTGGAGGTGTCTCAAAGTCCTTCGGTCACCGCTCCGTGGGGAGGGTGCCCTCAGGCTCAGGAGATGGTGGACGGGGTATGGGGAGCCCACTAGTGAGGGAAACACCACCAAAAGTGAACACTGGTGAACGACGTGGCTAATCTTGACGGCGCGAAGGTTGCGGAGTGAGAGGCTGTGACACCAGGCGTAACTCAAGGATGCGCTCCTCAAGCACACAAAGCTCGTCCTCACGTGAGTCAAACTCAGTCTCCTCCTCATCCCAGGTGTCAACTTGTGATGAGTTGTGCTGAGACTGCGGTGCTGTGTAGGGTGTAAACTGCTGAGCAGATGGTGCAGGTCCAGTAGATCCTCCAGGTGGCTGTTGTGAGACCCCCAAACGACCCCGCAGTAACTTCGTGATCTCCTGCAACGTGTTGGACTGCCGCAGCTGCTACAGGCGCATCTCGTCTTGCAATCGAAGAAGCTCGTCGATCGCGAGGGACTATGACCGCGGACTCATAACGCCTTAAGAGGAGCAAGAGGAGGGGTCAACTACCCCTTTGCCCTTGTCACGGACCGACGCCATCGCAATGCTCAGTATGGGACCGAACGTAAAAAATGCTCTGAACAAAAAACTAACAACGTTTCTCGACGAGTTGAAACGTTAAAAAACTGACATTTTGACCCCAAAATTGTTGATATCAGCACAGTTGCTGATGATGTCAGCGTTTCTTTTGCTAGCGAAAAAAGCTAGCGTTTTTAATGCTAGCAAAAAAGCTCTTTTTTTCTTTCTTTTCTTTCTTTTTTTGCAGGTCACGCAAACTCCGCGTGACTGGTGGGGGTGACGTCGTCCCCCCCTCTTCGTGGCTGCGCAGGGGCTGCGTAGGCCTGCTCAGTGCCACGTAGGCTTGTGCTGCTTCTGCGCAACTGCGCGGCTTTGCTGTGCAGCAGCAGTGCCACGCAAGCCCGCAGCTAATGTTGTGGTGGGTCTGCTACTATTGCTACGTTCTTTGCAACTGCTACTACGCTACTGTAGCCGTTGCTGCTGTTGCAATGCTGTTGTTTCCTGTTGCTTCTGTCACTACAGTAGTGGTAATGCTGCTGCTACGCTGCTGGTACTGCTGCGACGTTGCTGTCGTTGCTCGCGGCTGCCGATGCAGTCACTACGTGCTGCCATAGCTCGCAGCCGCCGCCGCTGCAAGCTGCTACTCCTTTTTTTTTGGTACAGGCTGGCAGCCAGACAAGGCTGTTGCTGCCACTCGGTGTTGCTGCTGCTCACCGGTGTGGCTTCTAGATCTTGTCACTGCCGCAGCTCCTCTTGCTACGGTGGTGGCTATTGCGTGGTGACTTCGCTGCTGCTAACGTCGGCTGCGACGGGTCCCAGGATGTGGCGGCGGCGGTGACTCTCACTGCTGCTGCCGGTGCTGCGTCTGTGCGGTGCAGCTTAGCGAGAGGGATCTCGCTGCTCTGGTACCATGGGAAATTACTAGGAAGCTTCCTAACCTTGCTGTTGCTGACGTGGCGATACTGTCTAGTCAACTAGAGCACCAGCAAGCAAGTAGGTGGAAGAAACATCAAGGATCAGGCTAGGGAGACGCGCAAAGTCTCATAAGCTCCGATAGCTTAGTAATGCTGAGAGCAGGGCTGATGCCGGTATTACCGGTACCGCGGTATACCGTGTTTTTGTACCGCGGTATTGTAGTACCGTAGTACGGTATTCCTTTTTGCGGTACCGGTACGGTATCGGTATTGACCTGGCAAGGTACCCTTCTTGTGTACCGCGGTATGATACCGCGGTACAGTAACGCGGTAATGAGAAAGTGAAAAGTTTTTTATTTTACAAGTAACGGTAACGCGCTACAACTAAGTCAATGTGGTAGTGCGGATGATTGTGCATTAGGACGCTCGCAATGGACAGGAAATCTACATATAAATCTACGTGCGAAGCGAGCTGCAACGTACGACTTCGCCCTCGACATTTGAAATTTCAAAATTCAAAAAGCAAAGTCCTAGGGACAAACCAAGGACATGGACGTTTGACCAAAATAAGACACTAAGAAAATACCGGGGCTTTTGGACAAACAGGTCCAAAATTCCAAGGCTGAAAATTATAGTGAAATTTAACTGTCCTTTTATTGAGCTCTAAAAAATAAGCAAATGTAAGAGACTACAGTATTCAACTAGAGTATCTCTTCATAACTTCGCCCTCCTCCCCTTCCCTCATTTCATGTCCCCAAACTTCTACTCCACCTAAACATCTCTATATCACAAGTGAATAAATTTCAGTTCCAAGTTCATGACATCTATTGCTTATCTCATGTTTTAAGCTTAGAATTCATGTTTGGCGTTAGAAAAACATTAGAGCATTCAGTACCGTGGTACACATTTTAGTACCGTGGTACCATGTATGTTTTATTCATTGGTATACCGTGTACCACGGTAATTGTATAATACCGAGGTATTTTACCAATACCGTCGGTAACGCGGTGCTAGTACCGGTATCGGTAATGAGCTGCCACAAAATCATGATACCGCGGTATTTGTACCGTGGTACTATGGTACCGCGGTACTCGAGTACCGCGGTACTACATACCGTGGTATTGCAGCCCTGGCTGAGAGTTGACAACTCATAGGTACACAGCATAAATACCTGACGCGGCACACAACGGGTGACGCACGCGGCAGCGTCAGTTTGTCCTAAAACCGGGTCAAAATCACTGTTTTGGCCGTAACTCAGCGCACATGCATCCAAACGCAACACCGTCTGTACCTAGAGATGCAGAATCTTGAGCCGGATGCTACGACTAGCCACACGCACAAGTCTGGCATCGATTGGTGGACAGAGAATGCAAAACATGCAAATTGGGCTCGAGAGCCAGTCCACCGAGAAAACTCTAGCGTATGCAGAAAAGCTGCAGAGCACCCGAACAAGCATCCGGGACGTTGTGGCAACCTTCTGGCAGCTGCTAGTGAATGGACCCACCAACCGTCGGTTCTCCGGCGCCAGCTGGGCCCGCATCAGGGATGTGCACGAACATGGACACGGCCGAGTGGTCACAGTCAGCTGTATGAACAAACAGAAAGAACTCACATCACAACACCCGCCACTTTTTGATCCTTTGGATGAGGACCTCGACATGCCATGCATGGAGGATGACACCCATGAGAGGGAGATTCGCGTGCTTCAGCTACTACTCCGCCAGCTTCAGATGCGTTCTGGTTTCCGGTTCCCGGAGATCCGATCCTTTCCTGATCCCTGATTTCGCGACTATCCTTGTCCCTCATCCTTCACAGCCTGTCGTTGCTCTCCACACGGAGCGGCAACCTAAGGATTTCGAGACACCGCCCCCATTCTATGTCAGGGAGGACGACCTTGACTGTTCGGAGACACTCTTCTAGGTTTGGGCCACTTTAGAGGGGGTATGGCCCTACTATTATAGTTTATACCAGGTTAGAGACCGCGCTAAGGTGCTGGCAGCGGCTCGGGCGATGCGCGGACTCCTTTACGCCATGCTACGCGAGACTGTCGTGGACTTTTGCTCTTTCCTTGGAGAGGCCGGCACGGGCGCGTGTGCTGATCCACGTGGGGGCTGGGATCTGGCACTGTCTCTGCTTGCCGTAGAGACGCACACCACCCTCGTGGCTCACATTCATGCCTTTCTTTCCCTTCATCTGAGAACTACTGAGCTTGCACCCAATTACTGGCGGCGTGCCATGCACATCTACACGCGGCTTTGGACTGTAGGAGGCACAAAACTCTAGGGGCTTCGGATGCTCATGATCAGAGTTTGTCTTGAGCACGCAAACATCCTCTTAAGGTACAGCGACGCCGTGCTTGAGCCCTTCTCCACCTCACTTCAGCTCCTCCCTTGGACGCATCAGATTTTCCTCCAGGTACCTTCCGCCCACGAGGCAGCCGTGACCCATCAAGCGAGTCCCCTTGCTGCAGCAGCCATCGCGTTACCGCTGACACCACTCTTGCAGTGAACTCCATTCTCTGGCACACCTTCCTCTTCCTTCACCCCAACTACCCCAACTCAGATGCAAGGTGTGGCAACCACAACACAGGGGAAGAAGGGTAAGAAGAAGTGTGGTTCATGCGAGCAGCAGTTGCAATAGCAGGAGTCATCGGGCGGTAGGAGTGGACGTACTGTCTACTGCTACCGCTGTGGAGGCACTCATCGCTACACCGAGTGCCAGAAGCCTCTCAACTTGGCGCGGATCACTCACGATCTTCAGGCTGCACGCGCGTAGTGGGCCGCGTTTAGCAGCAGTGCCACGGTGACCACAACTGCAGCGGTTCCTGCTTCCCCACTAGCAAGTAGTGGCCACCCGGACCCAGGTGACCGGACCATCGCGGAGCTCCGTTACCTTCTGGTGCTTCACTTTCAGGGTGGTGCGAGTGAGTTGTCACATCTGGGTGGTTCACAGACTATTTGTTCGCCTTTTTTTGTCGCTCACGTTGATTGTCGTGGGGGGGCACTGCTGGCATGTGATGATGATGGGTCTGATAATACCAATTGGATTCATGAGTCTCACCTTTGTGCCCTTCGTAGTTCCTCCTCACCTGTTGCTCAGCGCCCGTCTAAGGCCGAGTGTTATGTTTCCCGTTGCATAGTGACGTCCTCCAGTCTTGATCCGAGTGGCACTTGGATCATTGATCCTAGTGCCACTCATGACATGACCTGTGATCGTAGTGACTTCATTGTTCTCGATCCTGTTGCGTCTGTTTGCTCTGTTCGCATAGACTCTGGTGAGTCCTTGCCAGTCTAAGGTGTTGGGGTTGTGTGCTTCGATGGTCCGTCTTGCCTCCCTGTATCTTTCCAAGGTGCTTTTTGTGAATGACCTTGAGCTTAGCTTTCTTTCTGTGCGTGCCTGCTCACTGATGGGACTCTCTGTGAAGCACATTGCCAACTTCACGACTTTGATAGCTATTGATACTCGCACTGTTGTCCTTCGTGCCTCTGTGTATGATCTGTATTGTGTCTCTTGGATTTCTTCTTCTTCTTGCTCACCCTCTCCTCCTACCTGTGTGTTTGTCACTAGTGTTCTCTCTGCTATGCACCAGTGACTGCTGCATCGTCGTCTGTGTCATGCGGACTCCGACATTGTGTCGAAGTTCATTCAGACACAATCCCCACTCAGTCTTGACATGGCTTCTTTTGAGAAGCCGCTCAAGACCGATTTTCTGTTCTACGCTGAGGGTAAGATGCATAGTTGCACCTACCCTGACTCTCGTTCTCAAGCACTTCGCCCCCTTGAGTTGGTCCATTTGGACCTTCTCGGTCCTCTTCTTGTCGAGTCTTTGTCCGATCGTGGTGGATACATCCTGACCCTGAGTGATGACTTCACCCGGATGCTGTGGGTCTATAGCCTGCGCTAGGAGAGTGACACAAATCTTGCGGTTTGCCTCTTGCTAGTAATGGTTGAGCGTCAGTCCCGCCACACGTTGCATACCTTCTGTTTGGATCGCGGTGACCAGTTTCTTGGCCAGATGGACGGTTTCTTCGCCGAGCATGGGGTTTGTTCACAAGATCTTTGCTCTTGCTACTTCTCAACAGAATAGTGTCTTTGAGCGCTGGCACCGCACCATAGAGGATGCAGGTCGTGTTATGCGATCTGAGTGCGGTCTCGTGGAGTCCTTCGCCTTTGAAGGATTCGCCTACATGATGTGGGTCCGGAACCGCCTCCCGCACGGTCCCCTTCCAGACCACGTTACACTGTACGAGCTCTGGTTAGGCCACCGTGCCGACCTGTGTCTCGCTCGTTTCTAGGAACCCGTGGTGTCTGTGTGGTACACCAAGGACCAGCAGGGGTCCAAGGTCTCCCAGCGGGATTGCTTGTGTGCCTTTGTGGGCATCTCCCCTCGGTTGGAAGCCTAGCGGTTTTGGGACCCCGCCCATCGTCGCATCGTTGAGTCCTACGGCACGCTCTTCTTTGAGTCTCTCACTTACCGTGATCTGACCTCCATTATGTTGCTGTCCATCAAGCACGTTCCTTGTGAGGCTTCTCGACGGATGGGGGAGTCTGCACCCACGAGCACCTCTTTTCCAGCTGATGTGTCCATTCAAGCCCCCTCCAATGCTCGGTCTCTAGCTCTTGATGGCCCAGCAATGATCGTTGTCAGCCCAAAGTCCTCTCCAGCACAGCCGGCTTCTACCCCTACTCCCTTGCACCCCACAGGCACCCATGATTCTATACATGTGACCACTTGTACTCGTGCCTCTGTGCGTGGTTCTCCCTCGACTCCTACTCCAACTGTTACACCCAGTCCTGTGTCTTCCCCACATGCATGTCCTCACATTGCATCACCTGCCCCTTTGCCTCAGTCCTCACCAGATGTGGTCGTACCTGTCTCTGCGCTTGAGGTGAGCCCCTCCAGCCCCAGTTACTCGCGTGAGAATTGTGGTCGTCTTTGACCATTGGTCTCTGGTTTCTACCGGGTGTCAGGCCCCGCACCCAGGCGCTCCACTCGCAACATTGAGAGTGGTGATCCTGGCACAAACGCCCTAGGTCTGAGTGTCCAGACAGATCACACAGAGGTATATCAAGCGTGCCCTGTAGGGCACGATCTGGTCACTCATGAGTTTCATATCGCTTGTGATGCAGGAGCTGACCTTCGTCAGAACCAGCACTGAGGCGTGTGCACTTGCCACTCAGAGCTCTCCCTCTGTGGCGCCTGATCCGGGTACACTAAGGGAAGATCTTTCATCAAAGGATGCAGGTGCTTGGCGTGTTGTCTGCGAGGATAAGCTTCATGCCATCTGAGAGCACGGAGTTTACGAGCTAGTCGACGTTCCACCTGGGAGGAAGGGTATTCAGGTCAAGTGGGTCTTTTGCAAGAAAGTGAAGCCGGATGGCTCACTGGAACGTCACAAGGCTTGCTTGGTCGTCAAAGGGTACTCTCAGATCAAGGGCATTGATACCACTGACACCTTTACCCCTGTAAGCCGTATGACCTTAGCTCGTGCTCTGCTTGTTGTGGTGGTTCGGCATGACTGGGAATTGCACCAGATGGACGTGAACAATACGTTCCTCTATGTCTCTTTTGATGAGGAGATTTACGTGGCTCAGCCACAAGGCTTTGAGGACGGTGATATGGTTTGGCACTTGTGCAAGTCCTTGAAGGGCCTCAAGCAATCTCCTCAGTGCTGGAACCAAGAGATTACTAGCACCCTGACTCGTGCATGATATGTACAGAGCCAGACAGGGCCCTCTCTCCTTATCAAAAGGACGCTATAGCGGTTCACCACCATCCTCGTCTATGTGGATGACCTTCTGATCACATCTCCTTCCATGGAGGCCGTGAAGGAGGCCAAGGCTGTCCTCCAGAGTGCTTATAGGATGAAGGATCTGGGTCTTGCAGTGGTGTTTCTTGGCATGGAGATTATGCCAGACCACAGACGTCGGACTCTTCTGTTGCATCAGGCCCGATACGCACGTGTTGAGGGGGAGCCCTCCAGTGATCTTCTTGGCGCAGTGCCCACGACCTCCACACCTCTCACATCTGATGGGGAGGATGCCATAAAGGTGGAAGATCCCACATAGCTGGGGGAAAAAGTGGATGTGACCTTGTACCTCTGCGTCATCGGATCTCCGATGTAACTGGCCACTACCATATGCCTCGACATCGTTTTTTGCATCAACCTCCTTGCATAGTTTTCACAGGCTCCACGAGCTAGAACCCTCCATGCGGCTGTGCGATTCGTGTAGTACGTGGTCTCCACACTGTACCTCGGACTCTTCTTTCGCCAGCAGTGTTCGGTGGTTCTTGACGGCTACACTGACAACGACTGGGCCTGGAGTCCATATGGATGCAATCGCACTGGTTACGTGTTCCTACTCGGTGGTACCGTTGTGTCTCGGCAAAACGGGAAGCAGACCTGCATTTCAAGGAGCTTGTTGGAGGCAAAGTATGTTGCTCTGGGTGCAGGGTGTGCTGATGTAGTGTGGTTGTAGCTCCTGTTCCTTGAGCTGGGTCAGTAAATACCTCCCATTGTGCTTCTCTGCGACAACCATAGTGCTCCTGTCATTGTGGAGGACTCTGGTGTCTTTCACGCTCGCACTAAGCAAATTGCGGTTGAGCATCACTTTGTACGTGATCTGGTGAAGTGACACGTGATCTTTGTCATTTGTGTCGGCACTAACATACATCGTGCTCACTTCTTGCTGAAGGCACTAGCACGCAGGATGTTTTTGGTGGCCATTCATTTTGTTGGGCATCGCTCCTTGCCTTAGAGTGGTTGAGTGCGGGGTGTGTCTGTGTCTGTGTCACGACAATTTTTGCACTCGTTGTTGCACTCATCTCAAACATGCATGTGCATGGACATGCGTACCATCAGGTCATGGGGGAGTGTTGTGATTTGTGATGTTCTTATCGACCTGTACAATTTACTATGACAACTCGATTGTGTCCATGCCCGTGCAGATCCCTGATGCGGACCCTGGTGGTACCGGTGCATTGTCTTGTGGTGAACTACCAGCTTGGAGCTGACTGACGACTGGCCCACAGCTCTGGACACTGTCTGTGACCTCTTGCAGTTTTTCTACAGCGTGTAGGAGTTTATTGTTGGACTGGCTGTGGGCCCGATTTGCATGTCTTTGCATTTTCTGCCCATCGTTTGATGCCAAATGCATGCATCTGACCAGTGATAGCCTCTGGCTTGTGATTCCGCATGTCTAGGTTCACACGGCGTTGTGTTTTGACATGTCTATGCTCAATTACAGCCAAAACAGTGGTTTTAGGCCGGTTTTAGGACAGACATTGTGTTGTCGCATGCGACACCCAACGTGCGCTGTCGCAGGAACTTAGGCCATGGGCCTGTCATTTGTCATTTCTCTCTGCAAAATCTATTGAAGAATTCTGACACTTTGCCTTGTGTCTCCTAGCCAGACCCTTGCCGGTGTGTGCACGACTTGTGACTCTTGTCACCGTCTGACCAGGCACTGACGCCTAGCCAATGGCTGTGTCGTTAGGAAGCTTCCACGCATCTTCTCATGGTATCAGAGCAGTGAGACAGTTCTCACCGAGCTTCGTAGTAGAGACGTAGCAAAGCAGCAGCAGTGAGACCCACAGCTGCAGCAGATCCACAGGGACCCGTCGATGACAGCAGACCGACGTCGACGTCGCTCACCATCACCACGTGAGACTGCAGTCGCTAGCAGCATTCAGCAGCAACAGCAGCAGTTGTGCAGCAGAGTAGTAGCACAGTAGCAGCGACAGCAACAACGCACGACGGTAGCAGCACAACAGCAGCGTGCGGCGGCAGCAGCACAGCAGCAGTGCAGAAGTAGCAGTAGCAATAGCATCGGCAACAGCAGAAGCAGTGGCGACAGTAGCACAACAGCATCGCAGTAGTAACGGCAACAGTAGCGGCAGCAGGAGCAGTGCAGCAGCATCAGTGGCAGCAGCAGCAGCACAGAAGTAGCAGCGACAGCAGTGCGCAGCAGTTGCAACACCGTACAGCATAAGCAGTACGCAGTAGCAGTACGCGGTTGCTTCCACAACCGCGTGCGCTGCGGCCAGGTGGCCGCTCCGTACGCAGCCGCGCGGTTGCTGCTGCAGCTGACGACACAGTAGCAGCTGTAGCCGAGTGGAAGCTACTGCGTAGCTTCCGCGCAGCTCTCGCGCGGCTGGTGCGGAGCGGCCACCAGCTCGCGCAGCAGTCACGAGGGCTGAGAAACAAACAGAAAAAGGGGAGGGCGAGCTGATGTCCACAGTTTTTCTTGCTAACGTCATGAGGTCTTGCTGTTCTCAGCAAATCTCTGCTGACGTCAACACTTTCCTTAGTGAAAATTTTGGTTGGAGGGTCAAACGTTGCCAGCGTTTCAACCCCGCGAGAAACGCTCATGTTTCTGCAATTCGACTACGTTGACGTCTCGGCCCATAATGAGCGGCACCATGGCTGCGCCCGACGAGAAGGGAAAGAGGGTCCTAGATCCTTCTTCTTGCTCCTCATGGGTCATAAGCCCACGTTTGCAGGCCATTGAGGACCTGCAGAGCCAGCAGGACGAGATGCGTTACTTACAGCGAGAGCAAACTGACGCCATCCGTACTCTTACCGAGCTTCTTTGAGGACATTCCATGACTCCACGACAGATTCCTAAGAGAGCGGCCGGGGTCGCAAGCGGATCTTTGTGCAGCACACAAGAATTTATCGGTGGACTAGCCGTGGGCCCGATTTGTATGTTTTTGTATTGTATGTCCACTACTTGATGCCGGATGCATGCATGTGACCAGTCGTAGCGTCCGGCTTTTGATTCTACACGTCTAGGTTTAGACGACGTAGCAATCTGATAGGCCTGCGCAGAGCTATGGCCAAAGCAGTGGTTTTTGGGCCGGTTTTAGGACAGATCTTGCACTGCTGCGTGCGACACCCGCCGTGCGCCGCGGCAGGTACTCATGCCATGGACCTGTCATTTGTTATCTCTCTCTGCAAATGCTATTGAAGCATTCTGACACTTTGCCTTGTGTCTCCTAGCCAGACCCTTGCAGGTGTGTGCACGACTTGTGACTGTCGTCACCGTCTGACCAGGCACTGACGCCTAGTCAGCGGCTGTTTCGCTAGGAAGCTTCCACGCATCTTCTCACTTTCAGCATGTGTGAATTGCATTGTTTAAACAATTGGAAATAATTATAGGGCATGCAGGCCCATGCAAAAACGAACATGAGCTCTGTGTGTGAGTGCGATGCAAGACGGTAGGAATTTGGCTAGGTCTGGAACGCTGAATATAAAGAACAAGGAGAGATTACAAATGAGCCCCTAGCGGGCTTAAGTAGGGGCGCCAACAGCTACCCGCACCGGGCCCCGTCACCCCCGCTGAGCCCAAACGGGTCAGCGGGGAGAACACACTGCGTACACCACGATAACAATAACGGTGGTCTCCTTGAGGCACCGGAACAGCTCTCCGAGTACCCGGGTCTCGACCACTGAGAAAATAAGAACAGTGCCAAAAAATCTCATAATCAGCGTCTAGAGATCACACACGGCTTTCTGAACATCGGAAGCCCCACAACAGCCATCGGGTCTCCTCGTCGCACCGATGTAGTCCACCGGGTGCGCGGGTCTCAACCCGCCGAGAAAACTCTCCTAGCTCCCGACAAGCCCACAGGGCTACCGGAACGCATCGACCGCGTCTCGCCGGCGCTATCGTAGGTGTTGGAGAAGTCTCGGTGCAGTCCGGAGGCCCGTCGTGTCGTGACGCCATCCTCTGCCATATACCCCGAATGTGGGTATATCGGTAAACTAGCAGTGTCGGTCGTGACGGGTGGAAGCCACACAAACCAACACTCCCCCTGGCTGACATAGCCGTCCACGCCAGAACGAATGAACGAAGGCATGGAACAACAATGTATGGCAAGCCATAACATGCATGAGTCAACTCACACAGACANCGTGTCGTCACGCCCTCCTCTGCCATATACCCCGAATGTGGGTATATCGGTAAACTAGCAGTGTCGGTCGTGACGGGTGGAAGCCACACAAACCAACACTCCCCCTGGCTGACATAGCCGTCCACGCCAGAACGAATGAACGAAGGCATGGAACAACAATGTATGGCAAGCCATAACATGCATGAGTCAACTCACATACACACACACACACACACACACACACACACACTCATCTGCTATCCATCTAGGGTCTCCCTGGACACTGGCACAACCCACCAAGTGTCTGGGTCTCGACCATGAGAGGAGTGATGCACACGCACACATACACATGTCATGCACATGTTAGAGGACGAGATGGTCTCCTCGTGACACTGGCGGTACCAGGGCCCGGGTCTCGACCAACAGCTCGCATGCACATGCCACACATAGTATAGCCACCCACTAAGACACACGATCACATGGTCTCCTCGTGACACTGGTACAATGCACCAAGTGTCTGGGTCTCGACCAACAGTGTGCTACCATCTATATGTAGCTGTGCAGGCACGTAGCGTGAGGCACATGCGGGATGCTGTTGATGCTCACAACAGAGCATGGACCTCGGCATGCATCTCCCATGGCGTCGCGTCAGGTCGAGGTCCACACAACACTCCCCCTGGGCAGATGAACCTGGCAACGATGTCCTCGATGGAGATGCTGATGTCGTAGCTCAACAGATCCTGGACGATGAGTCATGTGGTGTATCCATCATGTAGAGATAGCTCCCCCTGTCACCTGCGAGTCGACTCCATCCCTCAAAGACGAAGTGGTGTCTCCGGCTACAACTCCTCACGTGAATCTGCATCACCTGGGGTATACCAGTCCTCGCGTGACTGCCAAGGGTCCCAACTCACAGTCTCTCCTGCCTCCGCACTACCGCGATGCATCTGTGTGTGCCGGAGGAACGGGAATGGGCGAGCAGCATGCGTGCGTGGATGAAGTGGCGGAGCTGGCCTCCGATACGGGATAGCACACCCTGAGACACAAGGGTGTACTACCAGAAGAGGAGAGCTGGCGTGACGAACCGGATCACCACTTGTGGATGAAGATGAAGATGGGGTAGGTGAGTCGGGTGGATGAAGGTGCGTGATGGCAGCAGAAGAGGAAGGAAGAGCGATGATGGGGTTGACAGGAGCCAGGATGGCGGAAGCCGAAGGCACGCTCACCTCTCCTATGACAGTGTCTCGAACAGACGACATACTCGGAGCTCGTACAAGATCATCCCCGAGCATAGGTGTGCCAGATGCTATTGGCGGAAGGCTCCTGCGGGTAGCAGTGATGCTGCTCTCCTCTGAGAATTGCTCACGCGTTGATATCATCTCCTGCTGTAGCATGACTGCACGCTCCTACAGATCAGCATAATCCACCTCGGACATGTCGAGGTGACCTATGTCGACCTGGTGTAGGATAAACTGTGCCTCATTGGATGCTGCACATGCAGACTGCACAACTCATGAGTACTACGCCATCTGCATCTCTGCTGCTGAAGACGATGGAACTGGTGCTGCTGCATCCTCCTGGGGGTCAACCAAGCTCGCAATCTGCTGAGGCACTGGAACATCGTATGCAGCTACAGGTGTCGCATCCACATCACAACTCGTGTCTGTCAGACGCGGAGTGAGCGGTCGCATGCCGAGAGACAAGGAGAAGGATGAGTCGTCAAAGTCCGTGGAGCATGTAGAAACATCGTCCGTGCACGTACTGCCACTCTCAATGTCCATGTGATCAACTAGGGCAACAGCAAGTGAACACAAAGGGGCAGAACTCAGCTCCAGCTGACTAGGTGACTCCATGTGCGTGTAGGGATCTGCACCACTGTCCTCAACTTCCGTTGTAGTGGACACAGGTGTGCAGGACTCCGAATCGAAAATGTCCGTCAAGGCGACCAACAAGCACAGCTGGCGCTCACGCATTGTCTTGCCGGGAACGCTGGTCGCCACCACCTGCTCGATGATAGAGTAAGGACCATCATCTGACTCCGTCATGTATGTCGCTGCTCCGTCGTGGGTACGGGAACCCTGAGACTGTGGGAACATGGATGACTCCTCACGCTGAAGCTGGTCCTCATGTACCGCAGATGAGACGGTGGAGCCTCCTGTGTCTGCTGCAGCATATGTCTCAGCGATGTCTCTCAGAACTGCTGCTCTCAAGAATGCCTCAACCTCCAAAACATCAACCGGCCGACTCTGCTCATGCACTGCGACTGCTATCGTACTAGTGTGAATCTCGTGCGCCAACGCCCCCGGAGATCCGTGTGGGGCATCCCGATCCGCACAAGACTGCTGTGCCACCACCAGACCGCTACTAGTCGGAGTCGCGAGTGGCATCGCCAAGGCACGCGGGACCTGCACTCCTCCTGATGCAACCTGCTGCTGCAGAATGTCCGGCTGCTACCCCAGCGTAGATGTCGACCTCAATGACATGCACTTCCCAAGTACCCCAACATCCGCCGAACAGGTGTGAGTCTCCTGCACGCTCTCCCCCAAAAGTATGATGGATGCATCTCGATCCGTACGAGACTCCTGTGCCACCCCTCGGCCTCCAGCGGTCGGAGCCGCAAGTGGCACCGTCCAAGGACGCCGTGTCGGCGCTCCTCCTGATGTCACCTGCTACTGTGGAAGATCTGGATCCAACCTGGAGGATGAAAAGTAACTCTCAACCATGAACGCCATGTCGGGGTCAGACTCCACGCCATGTGCTGTTTTCGTATCATTTGAATCTGCCTGAGCTGACGCTCGGGCAGCACAGTCCGGCGCGAGTGCGAATCCTGTCGCTACGGTCACATCAGGCAATGCGCGGTGACCACACTCCCCCTCGACAGGTACAGCAACGGAGGCCGAGTAGGTGGAGGATGTATCAACATCGGCGCGAGCACGCCGTGCGGAGTGCTGACGCCGACGTCGCAGAGTCACTGGACTGGAATGACTGCTTGGAGGTATGTCATCGCGAGATGGCGTCGTGGTCGTAGAGTGAAGGATCGACATGATGGTGGCAGCCTGGGACTCGTTGGCAGGTGGAGCTAAAGGTACACCATCCGATGAGGAAAGAGGAGAGGATGGAGGGGATGTGATCAAAGAGGTCGTCGACAAAAGAGTAGCAGAAGCACGCTCAGTGACGACGAGGTCACAAAGCCGCTGCACTGTCTGCCGGAGGCCGTGGATCTTAGCGAATATGCTTGTCAGAGGTTCAGCTAGGGGATCTACCAAGGCCGGCAGATCCGTGTGCTGTGGAGGACGCATGCTCGGACGAGGCTGTAGCAAAGGTGGATGCCAGACGGGAGGGCGCGTCCAACAGCGATGAAAACCATGACGTCCATCACCACAGTAGTAGCAAGCGAACGCGTAGGGAGCCTGCTCAGATGTCCGCGCACTCATCTCGTGTGCTGGATGATGGATAGGTACCGAGGGCACCTACTCCCGGTGGTAAACACCAAGCCACGGGAGAGAATGGGGCCAGTAGGTACTGTCACTCTTGGAGGTCACGGCGTCCGGGTCAGCAAACGTGACCAGACGGGAAGAGCTGCACTACCACAGCACGCCC
>SZWC01001614.1:45013-59095 GCA_023375785.1 Penium margaritaceum | reverse complement strand
AATGGACCACAATCCGCTGCAATGCCGCGTTCGCACCTCATAGGATCAGGTTCCTATGAGCATCCGAAAGGAACAAACCGTGCAAAGGGACTGCCAGGCACGGCCTTGTCGCCAATCCGCTGCACTTAACCCAAGCGAGCGAACAACCAGGATCTAATCTGCATCAAACGACATGCAGCCAAAGCACCAAAGCACCGAGCACCGGCACAAACCGCCAAACGCCGATGCAAACTCACAACGGCGTTGAACCGCACGAGCTGGTGATCCACAAACCGAAGCAACGCCTCGGCGCCTTGCAGCCCTCCAGCCGTGCTGTTGCTGTCCTCGTTGCCCTCACCGCTCTGCAGCTCAATCCCCGCTGCCATGCGGATGAGATTCAGCAACTCCTCGTACTCCTCCAAGAATGACGGCTGGCAGTTGTCCTCGCCCTCGTCCTCCATACTCGCGCGCGTGGGCGTGTGACGTCCCACGCTGCGGTCGAGCCTGCGGTGGCCACTCCGGCTGTAGCGCCGAGCACTGCTGCTGCTTCTGGCTCAAGTTGGCTCTCGCTGCAGCTTCCGCCGCACTTTCGGCAGAGAGCAGACTAGTGTCGCGGGCCAGTTTAGGCAAGTGGCCCGAATTCACGTGTGGCTGAACTCACTCTGACTTCAGCTTTCATTTTCCTATTGTCGACCATAATGTAATGCACATCTTCTCAACTTTTTCCTGTTATGAAGAACTTAACGAAACATGTTTGGTTCACAGGGATGAAATCCGGTACAAAATAAAATTCAATGGATTGCAAAAAATAGATAATTCGTATTAATAGTGACATCATCAATTCGTATTCGTAAGTGAACTTCAATGACAAGTGTCGTGTGCGTCGAGCACATACATACAATGACGAGAATCAGAATGAGGCATATGTTGTTACATCCCTTACATACACGAGTCCCTAAAATCCAAAAGTGGGAATTTCTGTCCTTACATTCATGACCAACTGTGTCACGACTTCGGGATTTTTCCACCGTTCGGTCGAGGCCATTTTGGCCACCTGCCCAGGCCTTCTGTGTTCCGTTCCATAAGTTTCAGACACCTTTGGCCAGTTTCGAGAATGGTCGACGGAATTTTCACGAACCATATAGACATTCCGACATCCTTTTGTCGACTTCTTGATGGCGCTAGGCATTTTCAAGGAGCTTCAAGATATTCTCGAAGCCCCGGGACTTCTCAACGGGACTCCCCGAATCAGCCACTCACGGCGCAACCTTGCACGTGTCGCCAATGATATGATTCATGCCTCATTTTCAATCTCAGCATTGTATGTATTTGCTAGACGCACTCGACACTTGCCTTCGAACTACTTACAGCCTAATACAGACTATCCATTTGTCACAAACACCTAAATCGTCTTTTGTCCCGCACCTCATCCCTGTGATCCACCTACGTTCCGCTCGACGTATCAGTTGGTATCAAAGCGCAATGGCGCTGGAGGGGCAACCAATGCATTAACTACTAGGTGACAACCTCGCAGAGGATCGCAGACTCGCAACGACACCAATGAACGGAGCAAGTGCACCCGGCAATGAGCGGCAGCTTTGACGAGTACTCCGGCGATGGCGAACCAGCAACACCTGAAAAACGACGCCCTCCAGGCGAACCAAGCGGCAGCGACAACCTTTGCGGCAGCCCGTGCAACACCAACAAACTCAACAAACAATCCGGTGACCAACCCCTCTGGCTAGGCAAAAAATCAGACAGATTGAACCCCTTCGCCTCTGCCGGCACCTGTTGGGTCAACAACGAGCACAATGGCAGGCATTAGCCGACAAGCACGAAACAACAAAGACATGTACTAAAAAGTGTCGGGACCTGAGAGCCTCAACACATATCTGCTCCAACAGCTCAACGAGGTGATGAAGGAGCATTGAGTTTCTCGTGCGCGCGAAGAAGTGCTCATCGAGAGAAAATTGCAACTTTCAAGTGAACCCGAGATTCGACCACCACTTCCTGAGCAGTTCAATCTCGCAAACTTCAACGGACTGACTGTCGCGATGTGGGTGACAAGTTTGGAGGTGTACTTGACCATTGGTGGGGCCAACAATGGCAAAAATAAAATTGACCTCGCGGCTTCACTTTTATGTAGCACGGCTTTGAGTTGGTGGTCCTATTTGAAGGCCATCCAACTACAGCAGGAGACAGGCGGAGGTGGATCGACGACTCTCACATTTTCAACCGTAGACATACTACCTCTCGAGCAGATCAATTCGACGCGGCATGAATCCCCAACACCACCAGAAACGTGGAGTGACTTTGCGCATGCTACCCTCGCTCGCTTTGAAAAGCTGAGCGAGAAGTCTTACGCACGGTACACACTCTTGCGTCTACGTCAACAGTCTAGCGTGACATAGTACATTTGACGTTTCCAAGAAATCATCACCGGAAGTGACCTCGCCCCCGTTGAACTGTGTTTCTACTACAACAACAGCCTCAAACGAGATATTCGATGAGCAATTGCTGTTTTTGACATCCAAGACGACCTTCCGCGAATGATCGTAGCAGCCGATCGCATCGACAGCACCGATTACAACGCTCCGATGTAGGAATCCAACGGTTGGCGCCCCAAAGCCACAATCATTATCGTGGCGGAGGAAATTTGCAGCTGGCGGAAACCTCATCTCCAATGGAAATGAACGCTGTCAATTAGTGCGATCAACGCCTTCGCTCGACTTGTGCAAAACCGGACATTATCCCGCGTGGCTACCGAAAGCGGCAACAACAGGCCAAAAACAGGGGGGAGTCGTAGAAAAAGAGTGAAGGGTCGAGAAACGGCAAAGGGCAAGAGTAGACGACGAGGCTCAAGAACGGTCGGAAAAATCTACGTTGGCTGATCGCCCATGTGAGAGGCTCACATCATCGTAGACGAAGGTCTTTGAGATTGCAAAGTTCGAGAAGGAGTACAAGGACAACCAACCAAAGACACTGCTATGAGTACAACCGAGGGGTACAACCGAGGAGGAGTACACGTCACAGAACGGTACCAACACTACTGGATGGAGGAGCTTCTCATAGTTTCTTCAGCAACAACATGGTTCTGAAGCTGGGCTTACAAACCTAACCTGACCTGTTTGAAGGAAAAACCGTCAACAGACGACTGAAGATCCTTTGAATTTGCAAACCACTCCGGCTGCAGATCAAAGATGTGCACGACATTACGGTCTTGAGGACTTGCCCAATGAGTGACAACGGAGTCATCATCGCGCAAGATTTTCTACCAGTTTTCAAGAAATCTCGCCCAATGATGATTTCGAGGTCACTCATCTGAAAATCTCGCCCGTAGGTCCACTGGAGTAGCGGAGCAGTCTACGTAAGCATCAATTGTTACGGGAGCCGCCGGTCGAGGCGGTGATTACGTCATCATGCTGAATTCAGATGCATGGTTTGATGCTCACATAGTATTCTACGTGAAAAACCGTACAATATCAACCCAAGAACCGGGTCATTCGGTGCAGGGACGAGAAAGATACGGCCGTGCAAAGGTGGGGGGCGCACCTCCAGAAAACAGGAGACGTACCGGTTCGACCCCGAGCACGGCGGAGCGACTTTCTCGCCCACTGCAGCCAAAGCGCCCCTGGATGGATGCTTAGCCAATGATNTGCTGAATTCAGATGCATGGTTTGATGCTCACATAGTATTCTACGTGAAAAACCGTACAATATCAACCCAAGAACCGGGTCATTCGGTGCAGGGACGAGAAAGATACGGCCGTGCAAAGGTGGGGGGCGCACCTCCAGAAAACAGGAGACGTACCGGTTCGACCCCGAGCACGGCGGAGCGACTTTCTCGCCCACTGCAGCCAAAGCGCCCCTGGATGGATGCTTAGCCAATGATGCAAGGTTCATTGGGATCCATGGGCGCTTTGGGATGGTGGCTAGAGCTGCATTCGCAAGCAAGGGCGCTTCGGGCGGCCGTGACCCCGGCTGGCGGTGCTGCCAACAGCCGTCACGCGTGGAGCACTCAAACGGCCATAACTTAGCCGTATCTTCACGGATTGAGGTGTTCTTTGGTGCGTTGGAAAGCTCGTGGTGCGTACTACATGATGCATATGTTATTTGCATGAGTGCACCTTGATAGAGGGCTTCGGAATGCTGAGTAAATTTCGGCTGACTCATAGGGACTGGTACAAAAGGAAGCCTAGGGGTTGTTCTAGGCATGCCAATCTTACCCAGAGACTATGTACATTGCCTTGTACTGATCTATCTAGTCTAAAGGATTCATTCCTTTCTCAAATCCCTTGTTCTTTAAGCATCGCCTTGCACACGTCCATTCGGTCCTACAAGTCTTCCGCAACGCACCTTGGTGCAAACGCCATCGGGAGAGTCGCACGGCGGGAACCTCGGTCACTAGCAGCGGTTTTGCTGCTAGGAGAGGGTCTTGCGACATCTCAAGGGTTGGCCCACACACCAAGGGGTTGAGGGTGGGAGGTTTACCCCAAGGGCTCAGCGTGTGACCGTCACGCCGGACGCCCCTCGGTTCACATTAATGGCATTAAAAGACACATGCCGTTGGTCGAGCTACCTACAAAAGAACAGTAGCTTTGGAAAGCAGCAGAGGCAATAGTAGTGGAGGAATTTGCGATAGTTACCAAACGCTCCCTGATATCGTTGGACGTGGCCAAGAAATATCTGAAGCGCAGAATCCAAGCATGGCAAATCCTCGTGGAAGTCAGGAAAGTAGAAGAAACTGAAGCAGAATGAATTGTAGTAGCCAAAGAAACACACATCATCTCGACACCTTAGAAGTTCACAGCACTATTGAAAGATTTTGCATAATTCATTGGGGAGTTTGAAGGGGTTTTTCTCAAAAAACTACCCCGAGAATTACTGTCGCCACACAATGTCGACCATCGGATCAACCTAAAGCCGGAAAGCAGACTGAAAATGGAGGGGACCTATCGGATGAGTGATCACTAGGTGACCGAGCTAGAAAAGCAGCAAGATAAGATGCTCGGTCAGGGCATCATTAGGTCCTCCATGTCACACTACATGGCACCGCTACTTTTTGTGAAAAAGAAAATATGCAAAATGCAGATGTGAATGACATTGAATGACATTACCATCAAGAACCGCTATCCCCTCCAGCGAGCAGATCACCATGGACTCGGTAAAACTGGAGGCGATCGATGATTGGCCGACGTCCACAAATGTTCGAGACGTTCGGGTGTTTTGGGTTTTTCCAACTACTACTGTCGATTCGTCAAGGATTATGTGCGAGTGTCAACGCCTGTCTACGGTCTTACCTGGAAAATCCTTGAGTGCAACTGGGAGGACAACCAACAAGAAATAACTCACTCTTCGAGAAACGTTCTGACCTTGACGCCAACCTTACGATTGGCAGATCCCACGGTGGACTACATCATGGCCACCAATGCACCCATCTGAGCCATTGGAGCTGTTCTCCTCTGAGACAACGGTTGTGGAGAGCAGCCGGCTGCATACATGTCGCAAAAACTATGCGTGCCGGTACTTAACTAAGTGGTGCACGAAGAAAAGATGCTCGCAGTCATGCACGCGTTCAAGACATGGCAATACTACTTGATATACCGACAATGCATTGTCCCCACTGACCATCACGCTTTGAAACATCTGAAGACCCAGCCAAATCTAAGACATTGACCAAGTGGATGAATGGACGGTCTAAGTCGGATGAAGTTCCTAGATTCCAACTTCGACTATGACATCGAGTACCGGCATGGAAAGACAAATCCAATGGACGGTCTAAGTCGGTGACTAGATTTAATGGCTAAGATTAGTACGTTGTTCATGGAACGTGTCCCGTACCTCGCGAGATTGTTCACAAAGAGTTAGGAGGAGTTCGACGGGTACGATAAAACCAAGTTTTGGTTCGATGACCCCTACTGGCGACGGCGATTCACTTGCCACGTCATCGTTCCTCCAAATCAGGAACTACGATGGATGTTATTGGAGGAATTTCACGACACCGGTCCAAGTGGACATTTAGGCGAGGAATAAATGCTAAGGAAGCTAGCAAAGTGCTACTGGTGGGAAAAGATGCAGAACGGCGTGGCAGCCGTCTACAAATCATGCGACACTCGTCAAAAGACAAAAATCCCGTCGCATGCGGCCATCTAGTATTCCTCAATCCCTACACATTGTGAAGGAGCCATGGGCCAACATCAACGTGGACTTTGTGACATGTCTGCCGGCCACTCCCAAGGGATATGATGCCATCATCATTGTGGTGAACAGATTCTCCAAAATGTCACATGTCATTCTAACGATGACCACCGTTCCCGTAGAAGGGACAGCACAACTATTTCTAAACCAGATCATGTGGCTGCACGGCATGGCACGTACTACAACTAAGGACAGAGACGACCGTTTCACTAGCTGTTTTGGCACAAACTGATGACGCATTACGGCAGTCGGATGCAACTATCAACGACAATCCACCCTCAGACCGACGGCCAAACCAAGCGGACCAATCAGACGCTCAAACAAATCCTCCAAACTTTATGCAAACCACATGGTATAGATTGGATAGCGAAACTGCCGACAGCCGAACTCGCATACAACTCAACCACTTTCAACGCAACTGGAAAAGTACCTTTTGAGGTGGTGTATGGCAAAATTCCCACCACACCAGATGTATTGTAGAGTCTGAGTAAAATCCCCGCAATTGACATTCACCACCACAATTTCATAAACATCTGGGAGGAAAAATAACGGACCTTTGCAAAGACACAAGAAGCCATGAAGGGAGCAGCCAACTGACATCGCAACAATAACGTGTTCAACACTAGCAATCACATCCTCATAAGCTCTACAAATATCAAAGTCCAAGGACATGACTTCGTGAAGGTCACACCCCAAAGGCTAGGACCGTTTGAAATCGAGCGAATGAAAACTCCAGTCGTCACTTGAATTTGCCTCCTTGACAGCATGGCGATCCACCTTGTCTTCCACATCAGCATGCTGAAGCACTCCTGGGATCCTAATACGAACTTCCCTGGAAGAGACATCGCACCTCAACCTCTTGAACAAGTGGACGGGGATACAGATTACATGTTTAAAGCTATCCTTGGACATTGGTGCCGTGGGAAAATGACCAAACATCTGGCTATGATGTTGCACACAACAACTAGGAGTCCTACGACAACCACAAAGATGTCGACCATTTGATCAACGAGTGTCTTTTCTGTCACTGGCCTACGTCTAATAGCGTGCCGGGTGTTTTGGATAAAAGGGTGGAACGTGTTACATCCCTATCGCACATGAGTCTTTGAACTCCACGAGTGGACATTCATGTCCTTACATTCATGGCCCATCTTGCAATAACTTCTGGATGTTTGCACCATTCGGCCGAGGGCATTTTGGCCACCTGCCTTGACCTTCCGTATTCCGTTCCATACGTTTGTGACAACTTCTACCAATTTCAAGAATGCTTGCCACAAGTGTCACGGATCCTGTTGACTGTTCTAAAAGTTTCTAAAGAAGTATCGCGATACTGCTGGAGCCCCCCAACTTCTCGACTGAGCTTCTCGAATCAGCCACTCACGATGCAACCTCACACACATCACTCGGCTCTAATGCAGATTACCTGATTCATGCCTCATTCTCATTCCCGGAAATGTATGTATGTGCGCGATGCATTCAAAACTTGTCATCGAAGTGCACTTACTGCTTAATAAAAACTATCCATCTGTCCCAAATACCCGAATTGTCTTTTCTCCCGCACCTCGTCCCTGTGAACCACCTTTGTGCCGCTCGGCGTAACATATCTTGGGTCCTCAGCATTCAAACCGAGCAATGCATGCGAGTTCGTGCCATGAATGGCTACTTCAAGAAGCCTCATTGAGATTTTGGGGGGCTTCGAGAGTAAAAAGGTGCGGTTTTATGAAGATCCGGCACCGTCAAGAAGTCAACCAAACAATGTCAAAACATGGATATGGTTTGCTTTACTTCTGTCGACCATTCTGGAAAGTGGTCGAAGCTGTTCGAAACGTCTAGAATGGAAGACTGGAGGTCGAGAAAGGTGGCCAAAATGCCCTCAGCAGATCGGCGTAAGAATCCTGAGGTCGTTGCGCATTGGGCAATGAATTTAATGAAAGAAATACCCACTCGCGGAGTTTAGGGACTCGTGCACGTTTGGGACATGAAAATTTCCCTATGTTACGAGAATCAATCAGATATCCATTAATTTGAAAGCCAGTAAAATCTGACATGTGCACGGGATTATGTTCTACACTTGCTTGCCACGCAATTATCCCGAGAAAAACATAGGTGGTCAATAAGAAAACGTTGTCGAGCAGAACAGGATTTCAAGATGTGGGGCATTTTGCTCATTTATACTAAGAATTACACTTTCTTTTAGGACACGTGTCGCATTTTTGGCACATATATAACTGTTCACAGATATGAAAGTGCGAAGACAAGAATTAGGCAGACTCATGATCTTCACTGGTCAAGTCAAGCAAGGCGTGGGCTCCCACATTGTGAGTGGCTTCTTTGTGAAACTCCATCCATCAGTCAAGGGGGTTTGAGAATTTCAAGGTGTGTCTTTATACAAGTCTGTCGCCATAAAAGATTTGACCTATTAGTATTGAAATGTTGATATGAATCTCAAAAGTTATGTCAAAGTTTTGGAAGGTGATCAAAATCGAAGACAATCTTCTGGAATGGAATGCCGAGGGTCAGGGCAGTTGGCCAAAATGCCCTTGAAAAAATAGCATAACAACCTGGAAGTCGTCGTCCGGTGGGATTTCAATGTAAATACATAAATTCCCATGTGCAAAGTTTAGGAACTCGTGCACATTTTGGACGTCACCCCATACCCGTTTAGTTGCAATGTTCTGGCGCATTGTGAGACATAGGCCGTTTTGAAAAAAAATGAACCGTGAATCTCATGACCAACGTCTCTCAGGTTGTCGTCGAGTTCCCTAGTCTTTGTCCATGTAGACTGCTCCACTATTCAAATCACCCTAAGAAATGTTCTGGTAAAGGAAACATCACCCCAGGATGATTTTTTTTTATATTTGTTGTCAAGTTGGTGGCCTATAACACCTAGAATGTCCTCTTGTCTTGCTCCACATGCACGCTATCTCATGTGTAGGATATTGAATGTTGTAATTGCAACAAAGCTCTGTCCCACAAGATGGGAGCCATTCATGGTCAAGCTCGCACCCTCGGTAAGCATCAGTACACACTCAAGATGTGGTATGTGGCTGTATGATCTACGTTCTACATGATTCTCACTAATGGTTTTTCTCGTGGAGATTTCTAGCTCTTTGACCCTCTTGGATGCCAGAGCTATTTCCAAATTGCTTGTGGGTTGAGTCTCATTCTTTCAACCGGTTGCCGATCCTTAGGAGACCACCTGGCCAGTCATACTTTATGCCATGGTGATTAGCTGCCCTTGGAATTTGCTTAGAGGTCAGACTCGACCTCCGAGTGCCGGCATGATCTTTGCCTGCTCACATGCGACCAAGAGTAACGCTCACCAGTGCGCTCAACTCTCCCTCCTAGTCCCATTTATAAACCAACTATTGAATTCCTCTTAATACCACAAAATTTAATGCACGGCATTTGTCTTGTAGGGATCACTCCACACTCTTACATCCCCTACATTCCTAACTCAACGTGCCAAAGAAATAGCTACAGATTTTGTGGTTGCTCGTTGGACAAGTTCTCTTGAATGCAACTAAGCAAGTTCCTAGGAGTTTCCTAGCTCTGCTGTCATTGACGTAGCAATACATTCTGGTGAGTTGACGCACTAGCATGTAAGGTAGGTGCAAGAAAAGCAAGGATTTGGCCAGGGGACACATGCAGTGTATGATAAGATTCAACAGTTTCAAAGTGCAGAGAGGAATGAAAACTGAAAGGCTCACAACATAACTACCTGCTGTGGCGCACGGCGGGTAACACATGCAACATGGTCAGTTTTTCCTAAAGCCAGCCCAAAATCATTGTTTTGGCCAAAATCCTGCATGCAAGCATCGAAACACAACACCACATGAGCTCAAAGATGCAGTTGCCAAGTGGATTCTGCATCGACTTGCCGGATGATACAACTTGTCACATACACAGGTCTGGCATCAATCAATGGATACACAATGGGAGAACATGCAATTGGGGCCAAAGGCTAGTCCAGAGAGAAAATCGTAGAGGCTCCAAAATAACTAATCAAGGTCCCAACAAGCATCTGGGTAGTCGTGGCAGCTGTCCTATAGCTCCTGGTGGATGGAAGACCACATGAAGGCGCTCTGCCACCAGGTGGATCCGCATTAGGGTATTGCGCAAGCATGGACATGACAAAGTGTTTGCAAAATGCTGGCTGATTTCTCCCATGATGGCTCCCATCACAACACTCCTCCATGACCCGATGGTTAGCTTGTCTATACGTGCGTAGAATTGACACGGGCACACAATGATATTCTCAACAGTCCACACACACACACACACACACACACACACATACACATACCCCACTCTCAGGGACCCCCAGGCAAGGGTCCAAGCCTGACTGAACAAATGGCCAGCATGAAATNACACACACACACACACACACACACACACACACACACACACACACACACACACACACACACATACACATACCCCACTCTCAGGGACCCCCAGGCAAGGGTCCAAGCCTGACTGAACAAATGGCCAGCATGAAATTTCTGCATGCCAGTGCCTTGGTCAAGAAGTCAGCTTGCTGCATATCCGTGCACACCCAGATGACAGAGATCACTTTTCATTCCGCCATGCACAAAGTGATGCTCAACAGCAAAGTGCTTCATGTATGCATGAAACACGCCAGATTTATCTGCAATTGCAAGGAAACTCTAGTTTTCATAGTGAAGAACGATAGAAGGCATGGGTGACCCAACTCACGGAACAAGCGCTCCAACCTCACTACCTCAGCAGCTCCAGAACCCAACATGACATAATCTGCCTCTGATGGGCTCTGCGCTATGTAGTCCTACTTGCCACTGTGCCACAATACAGCAGTGCCACCCAGAACGAACATGTAGCCCCGCCCGAATGCATCCATAAAGGTTGAAGGCCTTGTCACTGTCTGTTAAGCTGTCGTCTACCACCGAACCCTGCCGAAGAAAGCAAAGTCTGAGGTACTCTGTGGGATCCATGTAGAACACCACTCACAAATCCGCATGAAGGGATCTCGCTCAAAGGTACTGTATGAAGTGTACAAGGAGGTTGATGGCGAAGGCAATGTCGGGCCGCGTTGTGTGGGCCAAGTACACCAGAGGGCAAATGAGGTAGAGGTACAGGGTCACGTCAAATATCTCTTCCAACAATGTTATATCATCTACCTTCAAGGCATCCTGCCCATATGGTGTGATGGGTGTGGGGACTGTAGGAAGTGCATCGAGGTGGTCAGCAAAACTCCCTTCCACAATGCGTGCGTAGTGTGTCTTATGCTACTTTATGTAGAGTTCTACAAAGCTATACGGAGTTGTACGGATTTGAGCAGAATTGTATGGATTTGCACAAAGTTTTTCACAATCGTATAGTGTCTTATACAGCTGTACGGATTTGTATGGATCTGTATGGATTTGTACAGATCTATACAAGGTTTTTCAAAAGATGTAAGGAGTTGTATGGAGTTTTAAGGTTTTTTCGTGGAGTTCAACATAGTTTTTCAAAGTTGTATAGAGTTGTATTGAAATGTCAGGAGTTTTATGGAGTTGTGAAGAGCTATACAGACTAGTACGCAGGTTATGGAAATGTACAGAATAGTAATAATCTATAAGGAGTGAAACAGAGTTTTATGGATTTGTATGTAGTTGAAAAGATTTGTACAAATTTATACGGAGTTGTATTGAGTCGTACCGATTTGTACGCAGGTACATGGAGTTAGACATAGTAAAATGTTTTTGGAAGGAACTGTACAGAGTTGTACACAATTGTACATACATGTAAAAACTTAAAAGAGTTGAACGGATTTGGAAGGAGTTCTATGAATTTGTACATAGTTACATAAAGTTATACGCATTGTATGGATTTGTATAGATTTTCACGGAGTTCCGCAAAGTTGTATGGATTCAAACCACTTTGTACCAAGTTGTATAGAGTTTAATGGATTTATACGGATGAGTAGGGAGTTCTACGGAGTTGTACGAATTTGTAGGGTGTTTTACGGAGTTGTACGGGGTTGTACGGAGTTGTACATAATTGTAGCCAGTCTTGCAGAATTGTACAAAGTTGTATGGATCTTTATACAGTTGTACAGAGTCGTATGAGTTTAAACGGAGTTGTAAGAAATTGTATGGAGTTGTAAGGAGTTCTGAAAAGTTGAATGGAGTTGTTCGGAGTGGTACGGGGTTGTAAAGAGTTTTGCAGAGCTATACATTGTTGTACACAGCTATATAGAGTCAAACGGAATTGTACAAAGTGAAATCAGTTTTGCGCTGTTGTAAAAGGTAAAAAACAGCTGCATGGAGGTGTACAAAGCTGTATGGAGATTTAAACAGTTGTACGGCATGTCACGGAGTTTTATGAAGATAAATTGGTTTCTATAGAGGTAGATAGATTCCTACAGAGTTGTGCGGTATAGGATGGAGTTTTGAAAAGAATGTATGGAGGTGTACAAAGATTCATGGAGTTGAACGGAGTTGTAAAAGTTTTTACATTGTTCGACAGATTTACACGAAGTTGTATAAATTTATGTGGAGTTTTATGGATATGTAGAGCATTGTATGGACTTGTATGGAGTTGTATGGAGTAAAAATGAGTTTAACGCATCTGTACACAGTGTTACGTAGCTACATGGAGTTGTTAGGAGTTGAATGAAGTTTTATGGATTTGGACGAAGCTGTAAAGAATTCAATTGTGTTGTACGGAGTTGTACCGAGTTGAACTGATTTTTGAAGGAGTTCTACGGAGTTAAATGCAGCTGTTCAAATTTGTAAATCATTGTACGGAATAGTATGGAGTTGTATGAGGTTGAATGAAGTTGTACAGATTTGTGTGGGGTTGTATGGAATTATACAGAGCTTTACAAAGTTGTACGGATTTCTGTGGATCTGTATGGAGTTGTATGGAGTTTTATGGAGTTGTACAGATTTATTTGGAAATGTACGGAGTTGTTTGGAGCTGTATGGAGTTATACGGAATCATACAGAGCTGAAGGATGTTGTATGGTTTTGTCTAGAGTTTTACGCAACTATACGAAGCTGTAAGGAATTGTATGTATTTCTGCACAATTGTACAGAGTTGTACTGATTTGTATGGAGTTGTATGGAGTTGTACGGGGTTGAAAAAAGTTGTACAAAAGTCTGCGGAGTAATTTGGAGCTATACAGAGAGATACAGAGTTGTACGGGGCTATACGGTGTTCCCCAAGTTTTTGCAAATGTGTACAAAGCTCTATGCAGTTGTAGAAATTTTTAAGTTGGATGGAGTTGTACATAGTTGTACGAGGTTGTACGGAATCGGAAGGAGCTATCCATAGTTCTGTGGATTTGTACGGAAGTGTCCGGAGTTATACGCAGCTGTACAAAATCATGCAGGGTAGTACATAGTTTTTTTAAACATGTACAGAGCTGTACGGAGCTATACAGATTTTTATGAAGTTGTACAAAGTTGTAAAAAGTTGTCTTGAGTTGTAAGAAGTTGTAAGAATATGTGAAGAGTTTTACAAAGTACAATATGGTTTTTTGGAGTTGTACGAGATTGTTTGGATTTGTTCAAAGGTTTACAAAGTTGTACGGAATCGTAAGGAGCTGTGCAAAGCTGTAAAAAGTTCTAAGGAATGGTATGGAGTTCTACAAATCTGCACAGGGTTGTACACAGTTTTACGGACTTTGATGTTCCGAGGTCTGCATGGGAGGGTAGAGTAAAATGGGGTTATGAACATGTTGCGGATGCTGGATTTGAACCGGCTCCAACGCAGTTCCTCCCTCCCCACCCCCCCACCCCCCTACCCCCCCTCCCCCTCAACCAAAAAAGTAGCAATTCTTGGTTCCAAGGTGGTTCTACATTTCAGAACGCAGAATCACGGTTCTTAACTTCAGAATCGTGGTTATGGACCGCAATTCCTGGATTTTTGTATGTAGGCT
>SZWC01001614.1:22349-44861 GCA_023375785.1 Penium margaritaceum | reverse complement strand
CCGAGGTCTGCATGGGAGGGTAGAGTAAAATGGGGTTATGAACATGTTGCGGATGCTGGATTTGAACCGGCTCCAACGCAGTTCCTCCCTCCCCACCCCCCCACCCCCCTACCCCCCCTCCCCCTCAACCAAAAAAGTAGCAATTCTTGGTTCCAAGGTGGTTCTACATTTCAGAACGCAGAATCACGGTTCTTAACTTCAGAATCGTGGTTATGGACCGCAATTCCTGGATTTTTGTATGTAGGCTTGAAACTGGGATCGAACTAAGGCGCATCAAGGGTATAACTAGGGCATAACTAAAACACAACTAGGGCACAACAGGGACACAACTAGGATGCAACTAGCAAACAAGTAGGGCATAACTAGGCACAAGTAGGGTGCAACTAGGGCGCAACTATGGAACAACTAGTATCCAACTAGGATACAACCTGGGCACAACTAGGGCGCACATAGTGCACAACTATGGTGCAACTAGGGTGTAACTAGGGCAAAACTACTACGCAACTAGGGCGTAACTAGGGTGCAACTAGGGCGCAAAAAGGGTGCAACTAGGGTGCAAATAGGCGTAGCTAGGCAAAACTAGGGTGTAACTTGGATGCCAATAGGGTGCAACAAAAGCACAATGAGGGCGCAACTAGCGCCTAACTATGGTAAAATAGGGCCCAACTAAAGCACAACAGGGGTGCAACTAGGGCAAGACTAGGGGATGACTATGGCACAACTAGAGCGCAATCAAGACACAACTATGGCGCAACTAGGCCCCAACTAAGGTGCAACTAGGACTGAACTAGGGTGTAACCATGGCGAAACTTAAACACAACGGGTGAGCAACTAGAGCCTTACTAGGGTGCAACTATGATGCAACTAGGGTACAACTAGGGTGCATCTTGGGCACAACGAGGGTGTAACTAGGACGCAACTAGGACACAACTAGGGCGCAAGTTGGACCCAACCAAGGCACAACCAGGGAACAACTAGGGCCTAACTAGGGCGTAACAAGGGAAAAATTAGGGTACAATAAAGGCGCAACAAGGGTGAAAATTTGGTACAACTTGAACACAACTAGGGCACAACCACGGCGAAAAATGGACAAAATTAGGAGCAAACTAGGGCACAACAAAGGTGCAACAGGGATGCAAGTATGGCGTATCTTGGGCTCACCTAGTGCGCAACTAGGGCACAACTAGGGCACAACTATGATACAACTAGGTTGCAACTAGGGTGAAACTAGGGTGTAACTAGGGAATAACTACGACGCAAATAGAGCGCAGCTAGAGCACAACTAGGGCGTCACTATGGTGCAACTAGGGCATAACTAGGGAGCAATTAGGGTGCAACTAGGGTGCAACTAAGATGCAACAAGGAAACAACTCGGGTACAAAAAGGACACAACTACGGCACAACTCAGGAACAACTAGTGTACAACAAGGGTGCAACTAGGGTGAAACTAGGACACAACTAGGGCACAACTACGACACAACTAGGGCACAATTAAGGCGTAGCTAGGGCGCACCTTGGGAGTAACTAGGACATGATTAGGATGCAACTAGGCAATCAGTGCAACTAGGCCGCGACTAGGACACAAGTAGGAAACAACTAGGGTGTAACAGGACACAACTGGGACACAACCAAGACACAGCCAGGATGCAAGCAGGGCGCAACAAGGACATAACCAGGAATCCACTTGGGTACTACCTGGATGCAACTAGTACGCAACTTAGGTGCAACTAGGACACACCTAGGACGTAACGTGGGTGCAAGTAGGCGTAACTTGAGACAAATAGGGTGTAACTAGGATGCAATTAGGATGCAAGAAGGATCCAACTAGGTCGCACCTAGGGCACAACTCGGACAAAACTAAGCTGCAACTAGGGTGCAACTAGGGCGCAACAAGGGCACAACTAGGTTGTAACTAAGACAAAACCAGGGCGCAACTAGGGCTTAACTAGGGCACAACTAGGGCACAAGTAGTGTGCAAGAAAGGTACAACTAGGGTAAAAATAGGATACGACTAGGGTGAAACTAGGACACAACTCGGGCACAACTAGGGCGTAACTAGGGGACAATTCGACTGCAACTAGGGCGCAACCAAGGCACAACTAGGAGGCAATAATGGCGCAACTAGGGCACAACAAGGGCACAACTAGGGCACAGACTACAAAAGGGCGCAACTAGGGTGCAAGTAGGGCACAACTAGACCGCAACAAGGCTGCATCTAAGGCGCAATGAGGATGCAACTAGGACAAAACTATGGCACAATTAGGGAACAACTAGTGCACAACTAGAATGCAACTAGGGTGCAACTAGGACGTAAGTAGGATAGAATTTGGACGCAACTATGACACAACTAGGGTGCAAATAGGATACAACTAAGGTGCAATGAGGACTCGATATGATGCAGGTAGGGTGTAATTAGGGCAAAACTTGGTTGTAACTACGGTGTGACTAAGATGCAACTAGGACGCAACCTGGGCACAACTGGGATGTAGCTATGGGACAAATAGGATGTAGATAGGACGCAACTAGGGTGCAACTAGGGCACACGTAAGACACAAGTAAGACACAACTAGGACACAACTATGGCCTAACTAAGGTGTGGGATGGGGACATCTTGGGGGAAATTAGGGCGCAACTAGGGCACATCTAGGGCACAACTAGGGTTCAACTATGGCGCAACTAGGGTTCAACTATGGCGTAACTAGGGTGCAATTAGGACGCAACTAGGGCGCAACAAGGACGCAAATAGGAAACAACTAGGGTGCAACTACGATGCAACTATGATGCACCTATGGTGCAACTTGGGCATAATTAGGACAAAACTAGGGCATAAGTAGGGTGTAGCTAAGGCACAACTAGGGTGCAACTATGACGGAACTAGGGCACAACTAGGGGGCGACAAGGGCACTACTAGGGTGTAACTAGGGTGCAATGTGGGCACAACCAGGACGCAACCAGGGTGCAACCAAGGCGCAACTACAGCACCACTTTTGCATAACTAGGGCACAACTAGGGACTAACTAGAGTGTAACTAGGAAGCAACTATGGCATAACTAGAGTGCGAGTATGGCACAATTTGGCCGTAACTAGGGTACAACTAGGGCATAATTAGGGTGAAACTATGGCATAACCAGGGCACAACCGTGCAACTAGGAAACAACTAGGGCATAATTAGAGCGCAAGTATGGTGTAACCAGGGCGCAACTTAAGCGCAATTTCCGTACAACAAGGGCACATCTAGAGCGCAGCTAGGACGTAACTACCACACAACTAGGGAACAAATAGTGTACAAAGAGGTCATAACTAGGGAAAAACAAGGGTGCAACGAGGGTGTAACAAGGGTACAACTAGGGTACATCTAGGATGCAACTAGGGTGCAACTTGAGCTCAACTAAGGCGCAATGAGAGTGCAACTAGGGTGCAACTATGTCACAATAAGGCTACAACTGTTGGCCTGAGGGTGAGTGTGCACCCTGGAGGGTCCCCAGCAGTGGCTGGTTCACACCACCAACTGTTTTTGGAGAGACTGAAACTGTGGAGGCAACTGGTTCCAAGGATGGCAGAAAACTGGTTAGAGATTGAGGCAATAGTTCTTGGCCTCAATTGACTGGGAATGTACACTTACTCAAGGCTCACAAGCAGTGGAATTTTATAGCCACTGATCTAAGCTTTCCACAACACCAAAGCATGCCAGATTTGAAGCTTCCTAACAGATTCTATGGCTTCTAGAGTGGCCCTTGGTAGGCTGTCCTTTTCCCACCTAGGAAGGCATCCCTTCCCTCCTCTAGAAGCTTCTGCCCCTTCCTAGTTTCCTCAGCATGCTTCTAGTAGGAGGGAACGTATCCAGAAGACCAAGACACCTCTAGATGCATTGTAGGACAAGTCACCCCTTCTAGAAGGTGTGCCACCTTCCTGGACCCTCACCTGGCCTTCTAGAAACTTAAAGAGGAACTCTAGAGGTTGAGCTAGCTTCCTAGCATCTGTTTTCCACCTCCCTTGAGGCAGGACAGAAATTCATCTTGTGGGACTTGCACCAGGGCCCCTGCCTCTATAGGTGAACACCATTAATCACTAAGCCACCTTGGCTTGTCTTTTTGGTGTTCCTTTTTGGAGTCACTCCTGCCATGGTGAGGAGCATTACTCTAACAATCTCCCCCTTGCGCATCACCCATGGCAGTTGTCCATGCTTAATCTGCAACTCAGGAGCCTTTCTCCTCATGCGAGGCGAGCTTACATTTTATTGCTCCCTCTCACTCAGCCCCATCCTTCTTGTGCAGTGCCACATTCACGCTCCTCTTGCGTGAAGAAGACTTGTGCGAACCCTGTCCAGATACCCTTGACGGCATCGTACCTTTTCATCCTTCTTTGCACACGATTGCTCGTGCGGGGCTCTTGAGGTGGTTGTTGTTTTTGCTTTCCCCTTTTGGCGCCATCCTCTCCAAGCGCCTGCTCCTCTCTTGGAGACCTTGGAGACATCTGTTGACTCCCCACCTCCACGTCCATCTCCGGTGCTTCGGATTCCTCATCCGAACTGGCCGGAATAAAATTTTCCGGTCACCCATCCCTCAGGCGATGCTCTCCGGTTGGTGGTGATGCGAGGATGTCACCCTCATTCACGTCCTCCGGCGTCTCCCCCTCAAGGAGTGGCATCCACTCCCCCCTCTTGGAGAGACCTGCCTCCTTGTCTGTCCAACGGCTTTTCTCGTCGAACGTGACATCGCGACTCCGCACAATCTGCTGCCTCATTCGGTCAAAGAGCCGGTACGCCTTGCTTCCGCTCTCATATCCAAGGAAAATACACCGGCAGGTACGCGGGTCCAGCTTGCTCCGTCCCTCACGTGCCTGCACCATTGCATGTGCAACACAACCAAACGTGCGGAGGTGACCCACCGCCGGCTTCCTCCCGCTCCACACCTCTTGTGGCGTCTTCCACGCCTTGCTCTCCTTGTCCTTCAGCGGGTTGGTCGGCATGAGATTCATGATGTACGCTGCAGTCCTTGCCGCCTCCACCCAATGCCGTTGTGTAAGGCCGGCGTCGCTCAACATGGATCACACCATGTTAAGGATTGTGCGATTCGCTCTCTCAGCGACGCCATTCTGTTTTGGGGAGTGTGGAGTTGTTTTCTGCCACTCAATCCCCTTGCTCTTCATCCACCCAAGGCACCCTGCATATTCACCACCGTTGTCACTCCAGAACGCCTTCACCTTCAACTCTATTTGTCGCTCCACATCAGCCACAAACTCCTGCATGCACGCAAGGACCTCACTCTTCCACTTCATTGGGTAGAGGTAGAGTTTCTGGCTGTGGTCATCGATGAAGGTGAGGAAGTAGCGAGCTCCGCCGGTGGAGCTCTCAAGCGGTCCACACACATCTGTCTCTACCACGGCCAGTTTTGCCAATGCACGCGCCCCCTTAGCGACAAACGGCTGCCGAGTTGATTTGCCAATGATGCATGGCTCACACACGGTCTCCTTGGTTCCATCAAGGCCGCTGATTTGGAGACCCCGCACCACTTCCTTCTTAGCCATCTCCTTCATTGTCGATGGAGAAATGTGGCAGAGTCGGCGGTGCCATAGGTCCATGTCTCCTCCATCCTTTGTTGCAAGATTGGCGGTGTTGGACCCCACCCGGCTGCTGAGGATCTTCGCGCGTAGCAGGTACAAGTCGTCCTCCCTCTTGGTACGTGCAATCACCTCACCTTTTCCCTCTTTGCGGATGATGGCCTCCTTCTTTGTGAAGAGCACCTCAAGTCCCTTGTCGGTAAGGCAGCTGACGGAGAGCAGGTTTGCCCCAAAGTTGGGCATATGCAGCACATCGTAGATTGTGCTCGTGACAGGTTTTCCATCCACAATTGACTCAATGCAGACGTTACCCTCACCGGCGGCTACCTCTGTTTTTCCATTGGCCACCGTCATGCGTCTCTCCGAGGCGCCGTAGGTGACAAATGCCGCCCTGTTGCATTGCGTGTGGCGGCCTGATCCGGAGTCGATGACGGAAACTCCCGGATCCTTCAAGTTGGTGGAGTTGTACGCCATAAGGGGGTGCTCATCTTTCTTCCCGCTCCGCTGCGACCGATCTGTTTTCTTCTTGGGACAGTTGTGCGCGCAGTGGCCCTCCTTGCCACAGTTGAAGCACTCCCCCTTCTTGTCACCCTTCTTGGTGCCCTGTTTGGCACCCTTCCACTTGTCGCCTTGGCCTCCACTTTGAGGATGAACCGTGTAAGCTGAACTTGATGCCGCTGCACTCTCTCGACCGCCACGTCGCATCCACTCATTGCGCACGTACTCAGCAACCTTCGGGTACTTTAGCTCGTCAGAAGGCTAGCCACCAAGGACTGTGATCATGGGAATCCAACTGTCTGGCAAGGCCAGAAGCAGGATCATAGCTTGCAACTGAGAGTCGACCTCCCAACCCGTGGCCACGCACTCCGTTGCGAGCGACTCAATCTGTTGCATGATCTCCATGATGTTGTCGCCTTCGTTGGCTCGGAGGGTGACGAGCCGTTTGAAGATGAAGAGCTGATTGGCAAGGTTGCTTGACTGGTAGATGGAGCAGAGTTTTGACCATGCGTCTGCGNGCCTTTTTGTTGCGCTTCTTGTATGCCTCCTTCACCTCAGCCGTTGCAGTCTCCGGCGGAGCAGTCTCATCACCTCTTACGAGCTCAAGCAGTCCCTTGTCGTTGAGGAAGACCTCAAACTGCCACCTCCACAAGGCAAAGCCTGTCCCATCAAACTTAAGGACAGCGCGGCTGCTCTCTTGCTCGCTGGTTGCCATGTCTTGCTATTGGAAGCGTGAAATCAAGCTGGCTTTTAACCCCTTAGAGGCGTGGGCCCATAACCCTTTGTTGGCCTGAGGGTGAGTGTGCACCCTGGAGGGTCCCCAGCAGTGGCTAGTTCACACCACCAACTGTTTTTGGAGAGACTGAAACTGTGGAGGCAACTGGTTCCAAGGATGGCAGAAAACTGGTTAGAGATTGAGGCAATAGTTTTTTGCCTCAATTGACTGGGAATGTACACTTACTCAAGGCTCACAAGCAGTGGAATTTTGTAGCCACTGATCTAAGCTTTCCATAACACCAAAGCATGCCAGATTTGAAGCTTCCTAGCAGATTCTATGGCTTCTAGAGTGGCCCTTGGTAGGCTGTCCTTTTCCCACCTAGGAAGGCATCCCTTCCCTCCTCTAGAAGCTTCTGCCCCTTCCTAGATTCCTCAGCATGCTTCTAGTAGGGGGGAACGTATCCAGAAGACCAAGACACCTCTAGATGCATTGTAGGAAAAGTCACCCCTTCTAGAAGGTGTGCCACCTTCCTGGACCCTCACCTGGCCTTCTAGAAACTTAAAGAGTAACTCTAGAGGTTGAGCTAGCTTCCTAGCATCTATATTCCACCTCCCTTGAGGCAGGACAGAAATTCATCTTGTGGGAGTTGAACCAGGGCCCCTGCCTCTATAGGTGAACACCATTAACCACTAAGCCACCTTGGCTTGTCTTTTTGGTGTTCCTTTTTGGAGTCACTCCTGCCATGGTGAGGAGCGTTACTCCAACAACAACTGGTGTGCAACTAGGGCGCAACTAGAGCGCAACTAGCGCGCAACTTAGGCAAAACTAGGGCACAACTATTGTGCAACTTAGGCGCAATCAGGGCACAACAAGGACACAATTAAGGTGCAACTAGGGCTCAAATAGGGCAGAACTAACGTCCAACTAGGGAAGAAATAGGGTGTAATCAGGCCACAACTAGGTCACAACAAGGGTACAACTAGGGTTGCCCTAGGGTGCAACTAAGTTGCAGCTTAGACATGGATAGGGGAGCACTAGGGTGTAACTAGGATGCAACTAGGGCACAACTAGGAAGCAACTAGGTTCCATCTAGGACTGAACTCTGCCACAACTGGCGTGCAACTAGGGTGCAACTAGGGTGCATTTGGGGCATAAGTAGGGTGCAACTATGATGCATCTAAGATGCAACTAGGGTGCAACTTGGAAGCAACTAGGTTAAAACTAGGGCACAACTAGGATACAAGTAAGGCCCAGCTATGGCACTGGGACATAACTTGGCCACAACTAGGGTGAAACTGGGATCCAACTCAAGGGCATCAAGGTCGCAAGTAGGGGGCAAATATGGCTCAACCAGGGCACAACTAGGACCCAAGACGGGAACAACTAGGGCGCAACTAGGTGCAAGTAGGGTGCAGCGAGGATGCAAACACCACACAAATAAGACGCCACTAGGATGCAACATGAATGTAACTAGGACGTCTCTAGGGCACAAGTAGGACATAGCTAGGGTGCCTCTAGGACACAAGAAAACGCAACTAGGGTACAACAAGGACAAAACAAGGGCGTAATTAGGGCGCAGCTTGTGTGCAACTAGGGTGTAACTAGGAATAACTAGCCACAACTAGGATGTAACTAGGACACCACTAGGGTGGAACAAGGGTGCAAGGGGCGCAAGGGGTGCGCAACTTGGGTACAACTAGGACGTATCGAAGGCGCAACTAGGGCGCAACTAGGGCGCAACTAGGGTGCAACTAGGGCGCAACTAGGATGCAACTAAGGCACAAGGGTGTAACTCGGATGTAACTTTGATGCAACTAGGTCGTAACTAGGCCAAAAGTAGGGCACAACTAGGACACAACTATGGCACAACTAGGAAACAACTAGTGTGCAAGTATGGTGCTACTAGGGTGAAGCTACTATGTAACTAGGGTGCAACTAGGGTGCATCGAAGCTCGATCTTGCATGGAGAAATCCAAGGAAATCAAATATAGAGTCAGATCAGGTTTTCAAGTACTCCTCAGTGGTAGAGTCAGGGAGTACGATCAACGGCACTCATGGCAAGGGGCTCACCATGTCAACAATCTCCCCCTTTCACCGCAACCTTGATCCCTTGTCCCTGGAACCAGTAGCATTTTAAGCATCACAGCGCAGACTGAGTTCCATGCAGCTTGCGTCGTGCATGTCCTTGGGCTGTGCCTTGGTCATGGCATCGGCGAGCATGCACTTAGTGCCACAATGCACAATAGCCGCATCTCCCTTTGCCACCAAGTCCCATGTGTTGTGATGTCGGATCTCAATGTGCTTGGTCCTCGTGTGTAGTACAGGGTTCTGGGTGAGGCTGATGGCACTCATGTTGTCCACATTGAGTACCGTCGGCTTCCTTTGAGGCACCTCGATCTCCTTTAGGAGCCGCTGTAGCCACACCGCCTCCTTTGCAGCTTTCGCAAGCTCGATGAACTCCGCTTTGGTGCTGGATAGTGCCACGCAGTCATGTTTCCTGCTTGCCCATAAAATTATTGTACCACCAAGCACAAACACATACCCCAATGTTGATTTACTGTCATTCACATCACTAGCCCAGTCGGCATCAGAATAGCCGAAAAACTCAAGGGAGTCGTCATGCGCTCCCCCTCCAAACACGAGACACAATTGTTTTGTTGCCTTAAGATAGTGGAGGATCCGCTTCACCGCTTGCCAATGCAGCGGCCCGGGATTAGCAACATAGCGGGTCATTTGGCCCTCTACGAAGGCCAGATCGGGTTGCGTAGCCACCGTGGCGTACATGATGCTCCCCACAACGGAGTAGTATGGCACACCTGCCATCTCCTCCTTTTCTTCATCCGTGCTTGGTCCCATTCTCGAGCTCAGCTCACATTTGGTGGTCATGGGTGTGCCGATGGGGTTGCACTCCTCCATGTTGTAGTGGTGGAGCACCTCTTGCATGTACTTTTCCTACCTCATCTCCAACGTGCATGCCTTGCGGTCCCTCTTGATGGTGACACCGAGATAGTACTTGAGCTGGCCCATGTCGATCATTTTGAACTGACCACCCAGCTGTCGCTTCTGGTTCACCAACTCCTCCGTTTCCGATGACACGAGGATGAGGTCATTCACATAATGGACCACGATCTGGTGCAATCCTGAATGCTTCCGCACGTACACGCTCTGATCTGCTTCGTAGCGTTTGAACCCAACCTCAGCCATGAAGCCGTCCATTTTCAGGTACCCCATGAGTGGTGCTTGCTTCAGTCCGTAGAACGCCTTACGAAGCCTGCACACCTTTCTCGGCAGCGCGTCCACCCCCTTTGGCACCTCTATGAGGACCTCCTTGTCCAGGTCGTCATTGAGGAATACGGTTTTCACATCCATTTGGTGGAATTCATAGTCGCGTGTCGCCGCTACTGAGAGGATGGAGTGCATGGAGGCGAACGTTGCCACCGGTGCGAAGGTTTCATTGCAGTGTTCACCTTTCCGCCGGACGTACCCCTTCACAACCAGCTGCGCTTTGTACCGCTCCACTTTCCCTTCCTTGGTGAGCTTCTTCTTGGAGATCCACTTGAAGTCGATGACTTTCGCGGCCTCTGACCCGTCAATCAGCTACAAAGTACCATTCTCTTCATGGGAGGCGAGCTCAGATTTTATAGCTCCCTCCCAATCAGCCCCATCCTTCTGCTCTAATGCCTCCTTGTCTATCTCAGGCTCCTATTGTGCAAAGAACACTCAAGCGAACCCAGTCAAGATGCCCTCCACCGCACCGTAATGTTTTGCCGTCCTCCTTACGCGTCCGCTTCTTCAGAGCTGATGCTGTTAAGGCTACTGCTGTTGTTGCTGTTGCCCTCTCGTGGTGCCACTCACATCGCTGGCCTGCTCCTCCTCTCTCAAGGACCCTGGATGTGGGGGCTCACTCCCCGCCTCCTCATTCAGCTCCACTTCTGCTGGCGTTTCGGATTCATTGTCCGAGTCGGCTGAATGCAAATCAGCCACTCCCTCATCCTCCAGATGGTTCCTGCTGGTTGGAGCCACTCGGAAGTCACCCTCTTTTGCATCCTCCATCGCCTCCCCCTCGAGGAGTGGCAACCACTCCCTACTCTTGGAGAGACCCACGTTCTTGTCCGTCCAATGGCTGTCCTTGTCAAACGCGACGGCGTGACTCTTCATGATCTGCTACCTCCGTGGGTCGAAGAGCCGGTACGCCTTGCCCCCGCTCTCGTACCCGACGAAGATGCACCGACGAGTCCGTGGGTCTAGCTTGCCCCGCCCCTCCTATGCCTGCATGAAAGCATGTGCAACACAACCAAATGTGTGTAGGTGAGCCACGGTTGGCTTCCTCCTGCTCCATACCACTTGTGGCATCTTCCACACCTTGGACTCCGTCTTTTTACGGCTTTCTCGACGTCAGGTTCATGATGTACGCCGCTGTCCGTGCCGCCTCACCCCAGTACCGAAGCTCGAGGCTGGCATCACTCAACATGGGCCAGACCATGTTGAGGATGGTGGGGTTTGCCCTCTCAGAGATGTCGTTCTACTGAAGAGAATGTGGCGTATTTTTCTGCCATGCGATCTCCTTGCTCTTCATCCACACCGAACAGCCCTCAGACTTGCTGCCGTTGTCGCTCCGGAACGCCTTCACCTTCAACTATGTTTGTTGTTCCACTGCCGCAACAAACTCCTGCATGCATGACAAGACATCACTCTTCCTCTTCATGATGGAAACGCAGAGCTTGTGGCTGTGATCATAGATGAAGGTCACGAAGTAGCAAGCGCCTCCGATTGAGCTCTCAAATGGTCCGCACATGTCAGTCTGCACCACCTCCAACTTCGCCGACGCACGCATCCGTTTTCCATCAAACGGCTGTTGTGTCCCCTTGCCGACCACACAAAGCTCACACATGGCATTATTGGTTGCGTCGAGGCTCTTGACCTCAAGACCCCGCACCACTTCCTTCTTTGCCATGTCCCTCATAATTGAGGGCGTGATGTGACACGAGCGGCGGTGCCACAGGTCCAGGTCTCCATTGTCCTTCTTCGCGAGGTGGACGATGTCGGACCCCGTCCGGCTGCCGAGGATCTTTGTACGGAGCAGGTACAGGTTGTCCTCTCGCTTTTCACGTGCAATCACTTCACCGTCCCCCTCCTTCCGGATGATGGCCTCCTTCTTGTTGAAGCGTACCTCGAGCCCCTTGTCAGTGAGGCGGTTCACTAATAGCAGATTTGCCCCAAAGTTGGCCATGTGGAGCACTTCGTGAATGGTGCTTGTGATAGCCTCCACGTCCACGTCCACATCCACCTCAATGCGAACATCGCCTTCACCGGCAGCCAACTCTGTCTTGCTTTTGACCATCATCATGCACCGTTCCGAGGCGACGTACGTGACGAATGCCGCCTGCTTGCATTGCGTATGGCGGCCTGATCCGGAGTCAATCACAGAGACTCCTGGATCTGTCAAGCTGGTGGACTCCTTTGCCATCATTACACAATCACCCTTCTTTCTAGCTTTCCCTGGCTGGTCCAACTTCCTGTTGGGGCAGTTGCGTGTGTAGTGGCCTTCCTTTCCATACACGTAGCACTCCCCCTTCTTGTCACTTTTCTTGGTGCCTTGCTTGGAACCCTTCCCCTCCTTGCCTCCCCCTCCACCTTGAGGGCGGATGACATAGGCGGAACTTGATGTTGCCCCACACTCTCTCCCACCATGCCGCATCCATTCATTGCGGACGTACTCAGCCACCTGGGGGTGCTTCATTTCATCAGCGGACGAGCCGCCTACGACAGTGATCATGGGACTCCAACTGTCCGGCAAGGCTAGGAGGAGGATCATGACTTGAAGCTAAGGGTCGACCTGCCATCCGGTGGCTACACACTCGGTAAATTAAGGACTCGATCTGTTGCAGGATCTCCACGATATCGTTGCCTTCGTTGTCTCAGAGGGTGATGAAGACAAAGAGTTGGTTAGCGAGGTTGTTGGACTAGTAGATTGTGCAGAGCCTTCTAGGTCTTTGAGGGCCTCCGTGCATCCTTGAATCAGTGCGAGTTGCGACGGAACTAGTGCTAACACCAACAAAGCAAATGCCTTCTTGTTTCGCTTCTTCTACTTGTCCACTTCCTCCGGCGTCGTGGTATCCGGAGGGGTGGTCTCTTTACCGCTGACCAGCTCAAGCATGCCTTTGTCATCGAGGTAGACCTCAAAGTGCCACCTCCACAAAGGGGAGCCGTTCCTATCAAACTTCCAGAGAGCGTCGATGCTCTCTTGCTCGGTCATTGCCATGGCGCGCGGCGGTAGCGTGAAAGAACTAGAATCCTTCTAAGCCATGGGCCCATAACCCTTTGTTGGCACTAGTGGGTGCCTTTACACCCACGAGTGCCAACAGCAACTAGGGCGCAACTAGGGCGCAAGTAGGGTGCAAGTAGGGCACAAGTAGGTTGCAAGTAGGGCGCAAGTAGGCCGCAACTAGGACGCAACTAGGACTCAACTATGGCACAACTAGGGCACATCTAAGGTGCATCTAGGACACAACAAGGGAGCAACCAGGGCACAACTAGGGCGCAACTAGGGGGCAACTAAGGCGCAACTAGGACGCAACTAGGGCACAACTAGGGCGCAACTAGGACGCAACTAGGGCTTAGGTAGTGTCCAACTGAGGTGCAACTAGGGTGCAACTAGAGCACAACTAGGGTGCAGGTAGGTTGCAACAAGGGTCAAATTAGGGTGTAAGTATAGCATAAGTAGGACGCAATGAGGGCGTAACCAGGGTGTAGATAGGACACAAGGAGGGTGCAAGTAGCCCACAACTAGGGTGCAATTAGGGCGCACCTAGGGCACAAAAAGGAGGCAAGTAGGGTGTAACTAGGGCATTACTAGGACGTAACTAGGGAACAACTAGGACACAACTAGGGCAGAAATGAGAAGCAAGTAGGTTGCAGCCAGGACGCAAGCAGGACGCAAGTAGGGCGTAACTAGGACGCAAGTAGGACGCGAGTAGGGTGCAACTATGGTGTAACTAGGGTGCAGCTAGGGCGCAACGAGGGTGTAGGTAGGACACAACTAGGGCGCAACTAGAACACAACTAGGAAGCAAGTAGGGTGCAAGTAGGGCGAAAACTAGGATGTAACTAGGGCGCGACTAGGGCGCAACTAGGGCGCAACTAGGGTGCAACTAGGGAGCAACTAGGGAGCAACTAGGGCGAAACTAGGACACAAGTAGGGCGCAACTAGAGTGCCAGTAGGATGAAACTAGGGTACAACGAGGACGCAACTAGGGCGCAGCTAGTGCCCAACTAAAGCGCAACAAGGGTGCAACTAGGATACAACTAGGGCACCATAAGGGTGCCACCGAGGCGCAACTTGGGCGCAACTAGGGCTCAAGTAGGACACGAGGACGCAACGAGGGCACAAGTCGGGTGCAACTAGGGTTCAACTAGGTCACAGCTAGGGCTTAGCTAGTACCCACGTGAGGTGCAAATAGGACGTGCAACTGGGGCACGCAACTAGAGCGCAACTAGGGGGAAACTACGGTGCAACTAGGACGCAACTAGGGTGAAACTAGGGTGCAAGTAGGGTGCAAGTAAGGCAGAATTAGGGCGTAACAAGGGCGCAACTAGGACACAACTAGGGCGTAGGTAGTGTCCAACTGAGGCGCAACTAGGGCATAACTAGGGCACAACTTGGGCGCAACAAGGATGCAACTGAGGCGCAACAAGGGTGTAACTAGTGTGCACGTTGGGCAACTAGGGTGCAACTAGAGTGCATTTAGGGCGCAACTAGGGTGCATTGAGGGCGCAAGTAGAGTGCAGCTAGGACACAACTAGGGTGAAACTAGGGGGTAGCTGGTGTCCATCAGAGGCGCAACTAGGGTGCAAGTAGGGCGCAAGGAGGGAGCAACTAGGGTGCAATTATGACAAAACTAGGACGCAACTCGGACACACTAGGGCACAACCAAGGTGCAACTAGGGCACATGTAGGGCGTAATTAGGACGCAACTAAGGAGCAACTAAGGCGCAACTAGGGAGCAACTAGGGTACAACTAGGGCGCACGTAGTGCATAACTGGGGCGCAATTAGGACGCAACTGGGACCCAAGTAGGACGTAAGTAGGGCACAACGAGGGTACAACTAGGGGGCAACTAGGGTGCAACTAGGGTGCAAATAGGAAGCAACTAGGGTGCAACTAGGGTGCATGTATGGCATAAGTAGGGCACAACTAGGGCGCAAGTAGGGCGCAAGTAGGCCGCAAGTAGGGGGCAAGCATGGCGTAACTAGGGCGCAACAAGGACATAACTAGGGTGTAACTAGGATGCAACTAGGGCGTAACTAGGGTACAACTAGGGCGCAGCGAAGGCGGAACTAGGGCGTAACCAGGGCACAACTAGGGCAAAACTAGGGCGCAACTAGGGTGCAACTAGGGTGCAAGTAGGGCACAACTAGGGGGAAACTAGGGCGCAACTTGGGCAAAACTAGGGTGCAACTAGGGCACAACTAGGGTGCAAGTAGGGCACAGGTTTGGCACAACTCGGCTGCATCTAGGGCTCAACCAGGACACATTTATGGTGCAACCAGGGCACGACTAGGGCAAAACTAAGTTGCAACTAGTACGCAAACACGTAGTACTTAGTGTCCAACTGAGGCACAAGTAGTGGGCAATCAGGGCACAACTAGGACGCAACTGAGAAGCAAGTACGTTGCAAGAAGGACGCAACTAGGACGCAACTGCGGTGCAACTAGGGCGCAACTAGGGTGCAACTAGGGCACAACTAGGGTGCAAGCAGGGAGAAACTAGGGTGCAAATAGGGTATAACTAGACGTAGTTAGTACACAACTGAGGCGTAACTGGGGTACAACTAGGGCGCAAGTATGGCGCAACTGCGGTGCAACTAGGACGCAGCTAGGGCACAACTTGGGTGCACCTAGGACACATGTAGGACGCAAGTGGGGTGCAACTAGGGCGGAACTAGGGCGTAGATTGTTCCCACCTAAGGCAAAACTAGTGTGTAACTAGGGAGCAAGTAGGGCGCAAGTAGGTCAAAACTTGGAAATAACTAGAGCATAACTAGGGCGCAACTAGGGTGCAAGTAGTGCAAAACTAAAGCACGACTAGGGCGCAAGTATGGCGCAACTAGTATCCAGTAAGGCGCAACTAGGGCGCAACTAGGGTGTAACTAGGGCGCATGTAGGGCGCAACTAGGGCGCAACTAGGGTGCAACTAGGACGCAACTAGGGCGCAAGTAGGGCGCAACTACGGCGCAAGTTGGGTGCAACTAGGGTGCACTTATGGCACAACTAGGACGCAGCTAGGATACAACAAGGGCGCAACTAGGGTGCAGCTAGGGCGCAACAAGGGCCCAACTTGGGTGCAACTAGGGCACAACTAGGACGTAACTAGGGCGCAACTGGGGCGCAACTAGGGGACAACTAGGGCTCAGCTGGTGCGCAACTAGGGCACAACTAAGATGCAACTAGGGCTCAATTAGGGCACAACCAGGGCGCAACTAGGGCGCAACTAGGGCGCAACTAGGGCGTAAGTAGGGCGCAAGTAAGGGATAACGAGGGTGCAACTAGGGCACAACTAGGGCGCAACCAGGGTGCAACTAGGGAGAAACTAGTGTACAACTGAGGCGCAACTGGGGCGTAACTAGGGCACAAGTAGGGTGCAACTGAGGTGCAACTAGGGCGTAACTTGGGCGTAAGTAGGGCGCAATTAGGACACAAGTAGGGTGCAACTAGGGTGCAACAAGGGCGTAGCTAGTGTGCAACCGCGGGGTGACAAGGGGGCAACAGCGGCGCAACTAGGGGGCAAGCAGGGTGCAACAAGGGTGAAACTAGGGTGCAACTAGGGCGCAACTAGGGTGCAACTAGGGCGCAAGTAGGGTGCAAGTAGTGTGCAAGTAGGGTGCAGCTAGGGCGCAACTAGGATGCAACTAGGGCGCAACTAGGGCGCAACTAGGGCGCAAGTAGGGCACAAGTAGGGTACAACTAAGGCACAACTAGGTCGCACCTAGGGCGCAACTAGGGTGCAACTAGAGCACAACTAGGGCGTAACTAGGGTGAAACTAGGGCGTAACTAGGGTACAACAAGGGTCGAGCTAGTACCCAACGGAGGCATAAGTAGGGCACAACTAGGGTGTAACAAGGACGCAACTAGGGCCCAAGTAGGACGTAAGTGGGGAACAACTAGGGTACAACTAGGGCGCAACAAGGGTGCAACTAGGGCATAACTAGGGCGCAACAAGGTCTCAACTAGGGCACAAGTAGGACACAACTTGGACGCAACTAGGGTGCATCTAGGGCACAAGTAGGGTGCAAATATGACCCAACTAGGGTGTAGCTAGTGCCAAACTAAGGAGCAAAAAGGGCGTAACTAGGGTGCAGCTAGGGCGGAAGTAGCACTGAAGTAGGGCACAAATTGGACGCAACTAGGATGCAACTAGGGCACAACTAAGATGCAAGTAGGGCGCAACTAGGGTGCAGCGATGGCGCAACTAGGGCGCAAGTACAGCGCAACTAGAACGTAACTAGGGCGTAACTAGGACGCAAGTAGGACGCAAATAGGGCGCAACTATGATGTAATCAGGGCGCAACTAGGGCACAACTAGGACACAGCTAGGGTACAAGTAGGACGCAACTACGATGCAAATAGGGTGCAAGTAGGACGCAAGTAGGGTGTAAGTAGGTCCCAACTAGGGCGTTAGTAGGGCGTAAGGAGGACGTAACTAGGGCGCAGCTAGGGTACAACTAGGATGTAACTAGGGCGCAAGTATGGTGTACCTAGGGCTCAACTTGGATGCAAGTAGGGCACAAGTAGGGTGCAAGTAGGGCACACCTAGGACGCAACTAGGGCGCAACTAGGGCGGAACTAGGGCACAACAAGGGCTCAACTAGGGTGAAACTAGGTTACAACTAGCACACAACAAGAGCGTAACTAAGGCACAACTAGAGGACAACTAGGAAACAACTAGGACACAAGTAGGACGCAACTAGGTTACAAGTAGGGCGCAACTAGGGCGCAACTAGGAAGCAACTAGGGCACAAGTAGGATGCAAGCAGGGCGCAAGTAAGTGCAAGTAGGAGCAACTAGGACGCAACTAGGGTGCAACTAGGGTACGACCAGCGCGCAAGTAGGATGCAACTAGGTTGCAACTAAGGTGCAACTAGGGCAAAGCTAGTGCCTAACTAAGGCACAAGGAGGGTGCCACTAGGGTGCAACTATAGTGCAACTAGGGTGCAAGTAGGGTGCAATTATGGTACAACTGGGGTGCAACTAGGACGCAAGGAGGGCGCTAGTATGGCACAACTAGGGCACAACTAGGGTGCAACTAGGGCGCAACTAGGGTGCAACTAGGATGTAACAAGGGCACAACAATGGTGTAACTAGGGTACAACTAGGACGCAACTAGGACGCAACTAGAGTGTAACTAGGGCGCAACTAGGACACATGTAGGATGGAAGTACGGCCCACCTAGGGCGTAGCTAGTGTCAAACACGAGGCGCAAGTAGTGCGCAACTACAACACAGCTGGGATGGAAGTAGGACAGAAATAGGGCATAAGTAGGGTGCAACTAGGGCGCAACTAGGGCACAACTAGGGTGCAAGTAGGCCGCAATTACCAAAAAATATGGATGCAACTAGGGCGCAGCTAGGGTGCAAGTAGGATGCAAGTAGGGCACACCTAGGGCACAAGTAGGATGCAACTAGGGCGCAACCAGAGCGTAGCTAGTGCCTAAGTTAGGCGTAACTACTGCGTAACTAGGGCACAACTAGGGTGCAAGTAGGGTGTAACTAGGGCACAATTAGGGTGTAAGTAGGGCACAACTAGGGCGCAACTAGGACGCAAGTAGGGCGTAACTAGGACACAATTAGAACCCAACTACGGTGTAGCTAGTGCCCAACTAAGGCAAAATTGGGATGCAACTGGGATGCAAGCAAGGCGCAAGTAGGGCACAACTAGGGCACAAGTAGTGCCTAACTAGGACGTAACTAGGACGCAACTAGGGCACAACTAGGATGCAAGTGGGGCACAATTAGGGCACAACTAGGGCGCAGATAAGGTGCAACTAGTGCATAACTAGGACGTAAATAGGGCACAATTAGGGCACAACTAGTGTCCGGTTGAGGCGTAACTAGGGTGCAACTAGAGCGCAATTAGGGCGCAACTAGGGCACAACTGGGACACAACTAGGGTGCAAATAGAGCGTAGTTACGACAGAAGTAGGGTACAAATAGGGCACAACTAGGGCGCAAATAGGGTACAACTAGGCTGCAATTCGGACGCAACTAGGGTTCAACTAGAGCTCAAGTAGGGTGCAACTAGGGCAAAGCTAGGGTGCAACTAGGGCGCAACTAGGGTGCAAAGAGGGCGCTAGTGGGGTGCAGCTAGGGCGCAACCAAGTAGGGCACAAGTAGGGCGCAACTACGGCACAACTAGGGTGCAAATATGGCACAACTAGGACATAAATAGGGCACACCTAGGGTAAAACAAGTACGCAACTAGGGTGCAAGTAGGGTGCAAGTAGGGCGCAACTAGGGCGCAAGTAGGGTGCAACTAGGGTGCAACGAAGATGCAACTAGGGTGTAACTAGGGCACAACTAGGGCACAACTAGGGTGCAACTAGGGCGCAACTAGGGAACAAGAAGGGTGGAACTAGGGCGCAACAAGCGCGCAACTAGGAACCAAGTTGGGCGCAAGTACGGCACAACTAGGGCACAACTAGGGCGCAACTAGGAGACTATTGGGGCGTAACTAAGAAGCAATTAGGACGGAAGTAGCGTGTAACTAGGACGCAACTAGAGTGTAACTAGGGGGTAAGTAGGACGCAACTAGGGTAAAACTAGGGCGGAACCAGGGTGCAAGTAGGGCACAACTAGGGCGCAACTAGGGCATAACTATGGCGCAGCTAGGGCGCAATTAGGGCACAAGTAGGACACAAATTGGGCACAAGTAGGGCCCAAGTATGGCACAACTACTCTACTGCTCCTTGATTTGATAGTAATGTTTTTCTTGCCGGTCAAAAAGTGTCAAAAAAACTGTTTGATCAAAATCAACGGTTCACCAATGTAACTTTCACATCAAATAGTCGAGGTTAAGGGTTCATGCATGCATTATTGTTTTGTGGGTTGGACTACACCTCCTTTCTATGCTGCTGGTTATTCTTTCTTGCTTACAAAGTCAATTGGTTTGGAAAATCCATTCGGCAAAACTTGGTCATGTTCACGAGGTCAAGGAATACGAACGTGCAAAGATTCAAGTTGCGAGTTTTAACGTGCAAAGTGAGACTCGTACAAGAACACTTTGATGCACTACACGACAACAAAAGAAGATTCTACACCACCTCAGCCTCCTCCTCCACCTCCTCGTCATGGAACAATACTTCACCGGCATATGGTGCTACTGCACGCTGGAATGATGGATCAAACACCCTGGTGAATCCTGATTTGGCCCATGCATTCTTCACCATGGGTTCCTCATCCTGGATTTACTCCCAAGCCTTCAAAAACGACCCACAAGCCTCCTCCTTCACCTCTTCCATGCCTATGTGAATGCTTCGATCCTCACAACTACGCACCGCACCCCATGATGCAAAACGTTCCTCGAGCTTGTTTTCGAGCGGACGGATTATGCCGACATCAGCTGGCTGTGTCTTACCGGTGCATCCAGCAGGGATGCACGCGGAATGGATGTAACGGAAGTTGTCCTTGAGCGGCAGCTAGAAAGTCGCGCTGGAGTGCTGACGCCAGGTGTTGAGGACGAGAAGACGATTCTCCTCGCCCTCACGGACACCGAGCGCTGCACAGGTCCACTCGTAGTACGAGACGACGATCGTGCGAACCCATTCCTTGGTGGTGTCCCTGTTCGTCCAATGAGTAAGAGTACACGTCAGATTCTATCCATGTTCGAGCAGCTGCTCGGCTTTTTCTCCACGTGGCACCGACCTGGCGGTCTTTCCGGAAAAAATCAGCTGCATCGGAAGCAACTCGCCGGTCATGGAGGATGAAACGAGCGCAGTGATCACACGCTTGTCCTCCTGCCCCACGATGCTGATCTCATGGCTGCCCTTCGGTGCGTACGTGTGCCCGGCCGTTGGAAGCAGTTGGATGGAGGCGTGGTCACCATTGATGACGAGGAAAGACTTGATCCAGTACAGCATGGCCATGCAAGCTGCACGACGGTGGAACGTCATAATCTTGTTGTCGAAGTCGGCCGGTAGTTTTTACGCAGCAGTTGTTCCACTCCTCCATGACCATCCCATTTATTTTTTCACAAACTTCCTCACCCACGAACGTGCAAACGCACGACGGCTGAGTAGTTCAAGCTGGTCGGGAGCATGACGTGCAAGAACACCGCAAATGTCACGTCGGATCACTTTTGAATTCAACGCATGACCGGCTGTGCGAGCATCCTTGAGCATCGATCAAATTGCATCGACGATCTGAGGATGCTCGGACAGCCAAGCCCGCTTGCTCCGGCAACCATGCTTACTCTTTTTTCACTCACAGGCGCCGACGGTACAGATGCAATCGCCGCAATAACAGCACCCTCGAACTGCTTCTTCAGAATGTTGGTGCCTTCCACGAACCATCCTGACACAGTACTAGGAGCAAGTTTATCAAAGACACAGTATCCATCGGGAGTCCTAAAAGTACGTCTCAGATGCTGCACCGTCGCATAGGCGGACGGTTGGGATTTGAAGGCACAGTAGATTGTCTGAAAATTTCCGCTCCTAATCCAATCAGTGTATTGTCCACGCTTGCGAGACGTCGCGGAACTTGCGCTTGATGCAGCTGAAGTAGACGTTGTACCCGTTGACGTACAGAGGGCAAGGCACTCGGTGTCGGTGCTTTCGTCACTCGCTTGGCCATCAGACTCGGAAGACGACCCGGACACGTCATCATCCGAGTTGTCAGTGTCAGGGATGGTCGACGCGGAGGGGGACCCGACGATGACAGGACTGGGCCCATGAGCAAGCTGGGCCCTCTCGGACCGGCGGGAAAGAGGGGGAAATGTCCTCCACAGTGGGCGCCTTTCCCTTCTTCTCTGCCGTCAGTCGACAACGAGGGATGGGGACGTCGTCAGTAGGCGCCATGTGTCCAGCACGTGGACGCGGACGCGAGGTGCTGACATGCACTGAAGGAGGGAGGGGAGCCTTCGACGTACTTGCGCCAGGGGAGTAGATGTAGACACGCGGAGGAGCATCACGAACACTTATAGTCGGCAGCGGTAGTTGGACATCCGACGGCATGCACAGCGCTATTGGCACTCTAGCGGGTATCATCAGCAGCGAGTGCCCGGCAAGACCGTCGATGTAGGTGCCGTTGTACGATGCGGATCATTCTTCGTCCATAGAGTCATCAAAAGTGAGGCGAATAACGTTGCGCGGACGCCCAACTGGGCGTTTCGCGGGAGTGCAGGACGGGGAGGAGGCCCCTGACGAGCAGCAGCATGGAGACCACGTGCGCGTTCCTCGGCGGACACCTTGGTCAAAAAGCGGTCCATGGTGTTCGGCTGTTGTCTGTCGAATAGAAGACTGTGACTGACAAGTGATGGCAAACCCAAATCTCACTCCATGCACTTAACGCTTTGGAGCAACGTGCCGCTGCCTCCACACGCGAGCATGGTAGCGGCAGGTTGCCCAAAAGCTATGCTACACAAGCGTAGCTGCGCGGCACGCATTCGCCAACAGTTCTCGCCCGTTGAGCGTTGACCGCGCGAACGAAACACGCGCTCATCGCTCAACGTACGGGCGTCGTCGAATT
>SZWC01001613.1:246264-257257 GCA_023375785.1 Penium margaritaceum | reverse complement strand
GGTTGGAAGTTGGGTTGGAAGTTGGGTTGGAAGTTGGGTTGGAAGTTGGGTTGGAAGTTGGGTTGGAAGTTGGGTTGGAAGTTGGGTTGGAAGTTGGGTTGGAAGTTGGGTTGGAAGTTGGGTTGGAAGTTGGGTTGGATGTTGGGATGGAAGTAGGGATGGAAGTTGTTTTTAAAGTTGGGATGGAAGTTGGGATGGAAGTTGGGATGGAAGTTGGGTTGGAGTTGGTTTGTAAGTGTCATAAATGATGTATTTGTCAAGGCAGAACACCAATGGGTTCATCTCCAGGAGTTTATGGCTCCTCCTCTCTCGGAAATTCCATGAACTCTCAATAACGGTTCAGGCCTCGGCATGAACCACCTCGGTCCCAACACACACGAACCGTTGACGGAGAAAACCGACCAATGGCATGATACTGAATAATCCCCTCATATGCGGCTCGACCGCGCGCACATCCGGCTAGTGCATAGGAAGCCGTTGCTCTCCCTCTTGTCTTGTTTCGTCCCTTATAGGAAGGATGTTCATTCCCTCTTAATATAACCAGAACAGTTCTGCCCATCCTGTTCCCCTTGGTTCCGCTGCTTCGCCACCGTGTCCTTGCTCTTCTCGCCTCTCACCTTTCCTGCCTTTGCCAGTTCCTCCCAACGCTTCGCTCCATCACTTTCGCTCCTTCGCTCCGCTCTCACTCTCTGCCAAACATCACTTACCTTATCAGTACTTTCTCTCACATCAACCTGTCTAGCTCGCGTCTCAACCTCTATCAGCCTCTGCGACTGACTCCTCTGACCGCTTCTGCTTACGTCACTCTGCTGACGTACACTTGCATGTCCTGCCGCTTCTGCCTGCTACTGCTGCCGCTACTCTCGTGCCAGCATTCTTCTGACATGGTATCAGAGCATCAGGCAACATCACCTGGTGCCCCGTGACCACGTCATCGCTCTGCCGCCATCTGCCCACCGTCGCTTCCACTTGCAATTCTTTGTCGCCAATACCGTCACCTCGCGCCTCTCCACTTCGTCTGCAGCTGATATCAGCAGCTTTGCCTGACAAGTTCTCTACGCTGAAGAAACGTCTCATCATCCCAAGAAGGCCCTGCGCCCATCTCCGTGCCCGTGGCTAACAACTGGTGACGTGTCGCCCACACCAGCCACAAGCAACTCTCGAGCCGTCGCCTGCCGTCAACTACCAAGAAGCTTCCTACCGACTGCCGTCTGCTGCCCCTCATCACATCTGCCGTCACCAGCGTCTCCTCCTCCTTCATCTCATCTCATCAGCTCCATCTTCTACTTTCCTCATCATCATCCTCAGTCCGCCCACATCCATCATCTCAAGCCGCCTTCTCGCATCACCTCCTCGCCTTATCAGCATCTACAGCCAAAACTGCCGCCGTCAGGATATCGGACACCACCAGTCTTCCTGCTCCCGTTTATGAGCCAACCGGGGAACAAGCTGTCACTCTCTTGACACCAGTGGTCTAGTGCATCCGCCCACTGCCTGACTCCCTCTGTCCCAGCCAACTTCCGGCTGACAGGATATCGGACACCACCAGTCTTCCTCTCCCATTTCCGAGCCAACCAGGGAACAAGCCATCACTCTCCTGGATGCAAGAAGAAGTGGTTGCGTCGCTCCTTGCTGCGTCCCTTCTCATCTCGGCTCTCTCAGCTCACGTCGCTTCCTGTCTCTCTTCATCAGCATCATCATCAGCGTTCAGCCTTCACTTCTCGCATTATACTCGTCTGCCTCCATCACCCCTCCTCCTTCTCCTCGCTTCAAGTATCCTCGGCTCCCTCAGCCGCCCGCTCCTGCCCCGCCTCTCATCTTCATCAGCATCCTCTGAGCCGCCCTTTGCATCAATCATCGTCATCAACATCATCTCTTCGCGCACGTGATTCCGCCCCTGCGCCCACTCATCATTCAATCATTTTCATCAGCTTTTGCATCGCTTCCAACTCGGCACAAGGATCCGCCCGGCCGCATCGCCTTTTCTGCGAAGACCTGCGCCCACGCCGAAACTTCCTTCAGCGCACGCGGTTCGCCCCTCCGCCCACTCAGCCATCATCATCAACCTCCGTTTCATCATCAGCAATCATCAGCATCTGTGATCGGAACAAGGACCTGCACGAGCTAGCTTCGCAGCAGCCTGCACCCACGTCGGATGCAGATTTATCGCGGCGCGTTGGCACCTGCCTTCCCCTTGCCGCATCCTACTCCCCTAACTCAAAATTGCGCACGTGGTATCGCCCCTGCGCCCACACCATCATTTATCTTTCCTCTGCCATCATCTGCTGCGCTCGGCATAAGGATCCGCCCAGTCGCATTGCCCGTTCTGCGACGACCTGCGCCCACGCCAAACACATCTATCGTGCACGTGACATTGCCACTACATCCGCTCCATCATCAATCATTCCGTCATCATCCACGTCATTCTCTGCTCAAACACAGAACACGTCCAGCCGCATCGCCTTCTCACTCGACGACCAGCTCCCACGCCAAAAACTACCGCAGCGCACGAGGTTCCGCCCCTGCGTCCACTCCCATTTCATCAGCTCCCTCCAGCATCACCACTGTGCTCACATCTCCATCTGCTCTCCCGTTGACGTCATCATCTATCATCATCCCGTTCTCTCTCTCTCGTCTACATTCCTATCATGGACAAGTTGGCCACTGTGTGGGGTGAACTTCCTGTTCTTGGCCCCAAGGTTAGCAACATCCTCAGTTGGTCAGATAGCGTCATTGCCAACGCACAAGGCATATACATCAATGGGTATGAGGTGGCAGGCATGCTGCTTGGGAAATATGACCACCTCCACAGCGGCCGCCATCAGCCTAGAGACTACCATGCCACCTTCACTGCCATCTGGAATCTACTCCGAACGCGCCTTGGCAGCATATGTCTTCGCATCGACCACCCAACTGACATCGCAGCTCAGCGATGGTACTCCCTGCTGCAGTATGCGTGGATGAGACGTTCTTGTCATCTCCATATCTGTTACATGGACATTTTCCCCACTCTGCCAGACATCCCCAAGCTCATCTTCCTTCCACAGGACGCTGAGGGTGACATCGCAGCGACCAACATCGACGAGTGGCAACAGATCTTCTTCGAGAAGATGAAACATTGTTACCTCTTTCACTTTTCAATTGCACGATGTCTCCTGGAGAGACCAACCTGGTGCAGTCCCAATGAGCACGACTCTCCCGACGACTTTCAAGCTCAGCTTGAACTGTTCAATACCGAACTCAGACGCGAGGTTCGCACATTTGTTGATCCTACACTACACTTTCTCCTGGACAAACATGACCGCAACAGCTTACCTCTCATGTGGAATGGGCTTATTACCCACTGTGGAGGGATGGTCACGTGCAACTGGTATAACTGGAGAGATTATCTGCCTTGAAAAATCCAAGGGGGGTCTCAGAAATGATGTCTCTGTCAAGGCAAAACACCAATGGGTTCATCTCCAGGAGTTTCTGGCTCCTCCTCTCTCGGAAATTCTGAGAACTCTCAATAACGGTTCAAGCCTCGGCATGAACCACCTCGGTCCCATCACACACGAACCGTTTACGGAGAAAACCGACCAACGGCACGATACCGAGTAATCCCCGAATAAGCGGCCCGATCGCGCGCACGTCCGGCTAGTGCATAAGAAGCCATTGCTCTCCCTCTTGTCTTGTTCTGTCCCTTGTAAGGAGGATGTTCATTCCCTCCTAGTTTAATCAGAACAGTTCTGCCCATCCTGTTCCCCTTGGTTTCGCGGCTTCGCCGCCGTGTCCTCGCCCCGCTCGCCTCTCACCTTTCCTGCCTTCGCCAGTCCCTCCCAACACTTCGATCCGTCACTTTCGCTCCTTCGCTCCGCTCTCACTCTCTGCCAAACATCACTCACATCATCAACACTTTCTCTCACATCAACCTGTCTACCTCGCGTCTCAACCTCTATCAGCCTCCGCGACTAACTCCTTCGACCGCTTCTGCATACGTCACTCTGCTGACGTACACTTGCATGTCCTGCCACTTCTGCGTGCTTCTGCTGCCGCTGCTCTCGTGCTTGCATTCTTCTGACGGGAAGTTGGGTTGGAAGTTGGGTAGGACGTTGGGTTGCAAGTTGAGTTGGAAGTTGGGTTGAAAGCTGGGTTGGAAGTTGGCTTGAAAGTTGGGTTGGAAGCTGGGTTGTATGTTGGGTTGGAAGTTGGGTTGGAAGTTGTGTTGGAAGTTGGGCTGGACATTGGGTTGGAAGTTGGGTTCAATGTTGGGATGGAAGTTGGGATGGAAGTTGTTTTTTAAGTTGGGATGGAAGTTGGGATGGAATTTGGGTTAAAAGTTGGGTTGGACGTTGGGTTGGAAGTTGGGTTGGAAGTTGGGTTGGACGTTGGGTTGAAAGTTGAGTTGGAAGTTGGGTTGAAAGTTGGGTTGGAAGTTGGGTTGAAAGTTGGGTTGGAAGCTGGGTTGTATGCTAGGTTGGAAGTTGGATTGGAAGTTGTGTTGGAAGTTGGGTTGGAAGTTGGTTCGGAAGTTGGGTTGGAAGCTGGGTTGGAAGTTGGGATGGAAGTTGGGTTGGAAGTTGGGTGGGAAGTTGGGTTGGAAGTTGGGTTGGACGTTGGGATGGAAGTTGGGATGGAAGTTGGGTTGGAAGTTGGGTTGAAAGTTGGGTTGGAAGTTGGGTTGGAAGTTGGGTGGGAAGTTGGGTTGGAAGTTGGGTTGGACGTTGGGTTGAAAGTTGAGTTAGAAGTTGAGTTGAAAGTTGGGTTGGGAGCTGGGTTGAACGTTGGGTTAGAAGCTGGGTTATATGCTGGGTTGGACGTTGGGTTGGAAGTTTTATTGGAAGTTGGGTTGGAAATTAGGTTGGAAGTTGGGTTGGAAGTTGGGTTGGAAGTTGGGTTGGACGTTGGGATGGAAGTTGGGATGGAAGTTGGGTTGGAAGTTGGGTTGAAAGTTGGGTTGGAAGCTGGGTTAGAAGCTATGTTAGATGTTGGGTTGGAAGTTTGGTTGGAAGTTGGGTTGGAAGTTGGGCTGGACGTTGGGATGGAAGTTGGGATGGAAGGATGGTTTGAAGTTGGGATGGAAGTTGGGTTAGAAGTTGTGTTGGAAGTTGGGTTTGAAGTTGGGCAGGAAGTTGGGTTGGACATTGGGTTGGAAGTTGGATTGGAAGTTGGGTTGGAAATTGGGTTAGAAGTTGGGTTGGAAGTTGGGATGGAAGTTGGGTTCGATGTTGGGTTGGAAGTTGGGTTGGAACTTGGGTTGGATGTTGGGATTGAGGTGGGATGGAAGTTGGGTTGGAAGTTGGATTGTAAGTTGGGTTGGAAGTTGGGTTGGAAGTTGGATTGGAAGTTGGGTTGAAAGTTGGGTTGGAAGCTGGGTTGGATGCTGGGTTGGAAGTTGGGTTGGAGGTTGGGTTAGAAGTTTGGTTGGAAGTTGGGTTGGAAGCTGGGTTGGAAGTTGGGTTGGATGCTGGGATGGAAGTTGGGATGGAGGTTGGGATGGAAATTAGGTTAGATATTGTGTTGGACGTTGGGTTGGACGTTGGGTTTGAAGCTGGGTTGGAAGTTGGGTTCGACGTTGGGTTGGAAGTGTTGGAAATAAGTGAGAACCAGCCTCACTCCTCCTACCTCTCGGAAAAATCCGAGACTTAAAATAAAGGTTCAAGACTCCGTCTGAACCAACTTGACCGAACAGCTCTCTAATCATCCGACTATTCTACCAACGGTCAAGCAATCCCCTAATAAAAATGACGTAGGTCACCCACGTCCGGCTAGTGGTATGAAGCCATTGTACATGCCTTTGTCTTGTTCTATCCATATATAACCGAGGATGTTCATTCCCTCGAGTTAACCAAAACAGTTCTGCCCATCCTGTTCCCCTTTTGGTTCTGCGGCCTCGCTACCGTGCCCTCACTCTGCTCATCTCTCGCCTTTTTTGTCGTCGCCAGTCCCTCCCAACTCTTCGCTTCGTCACTCTTGCTCCTTCGTTCAGCTCTCACACTCCGCCAACCATCACTCACCTCATCAGCATTCTCTCTTGCCTCAACTTTTCTACCTCGGTAACCTCACATCTCAACTTCTATCAGCCTCTACGACTGACTCCTCGGACCGCTATGGCTTACATCACTCTGCTGACATACGCCGGCATGTCCTGCCGCTTCTACCTGCTTCTACTATTGCTGCTCTCATGCCTGCATTCTTCTGACATGGTATCAGAGCATCAGGCAACATCGCTTGGTGCCCTGTGACTACGTCATCGCTCTGCCGCCATCTTCCCTCCGTCGCTTCCACCTGCAATCCTCTGCCGCCGCTACCACCGTCTTGCGCCTTTCCGCTTTGACAGTAGCTGACATCAGCAGCCCCGCCTGACGAGTTCTTTACACTGAAGAAACGCCTTGTCATCCTAAGGAAGCTCTGTGCCCATTTCCGCGCCCGTGGCCAACAACCGGTGACTTGTTGCCCACATCATTCGAACACAACTCTCGAGCCGCCGTCTTCTGTCAACTACCAAGAAGCTTCCTGTCGACTGCCATCTGCTGCCCTTCATTACATCCGCCTCCAACAACATCTGCTCCTCCTCCATCTCGACTCATCAGCTCCACCTGCTGCCTCCTCGCTGTCATCCTCTGTGTGCCTGCGTCCATCATCTCGCACCGCATTCTTGCACCGCTCTTTCGCGTTGTCACTAGCAGCTGTAACGGCCGCCGTCAAGATATCGGACACCACAAGTCTTCCTGCTCCCACTGCGAGCCAACTGGGGAACAAGCCGTCACTCTCCTGACATCAGCGGATCAGTGTCTCTGCCTGTCATGTAACTGCTCCAGCCGCAACCGCCGTCCTCTTGCTTTCGGGACATCGGACACCACCAATCTTCGTGCCCGTCGGTCTCGGGCCAACTGGGAAACAAGCCGTCACTCTCCCGACAAGCAGATCACTTGGTTGCCTCATCTCGCCGCCATCCCCTCCTTGCCGCCATCTCCATCCATCGCCTCCATCACGCACGTATCCTTCTCTTCAGTCTTGTCCTCTTCTGCCCTCATCATCTCCGTGCTCGCCTCCTTCCTCAAGTCTCAGCTTCATCAGGGTTCCAAAATCCGCCTTCCGCCATCTACATCGTTCGCATCGCCTTCTCATCAGCTTGTCCTCATCTACATCCTCCAGCAGCCCTCAGCCCTCTTCCGCACCGCCTTTGCATTGATCATCATCATCAACATCATCTCTTCGCGCACGTGGTTCCGCCCTTGCGCCCACTCATAAATCAATTGCTTCATCCGCTTCCGCAATCGCTTTCAGCTCGGCACAAGAATCCGCCCGGTCGCATCGCCTCTGTCGCGACGACCTGTGCCCACGCCGAACCCTTCTGCAGTGCACTTGGTTCGCCCCTGCGCCCACTCAGCCATCATCATCAGTTTTCCGCCTCAGCAATCATCATCAGCATTTGTGGCCGGCACAAGGACCTGCACGAGCTAGCTACCCGCTTCCGCAGCAGCCTGCACCCACGCCAACAGCAAATTTATCGCTGCGCATTGGCATTAGCCTTCCCCTTGCCGGAATCTACTCCCCTATTTCAGAAGCGCACGTGGTTCCGCCCCTACGCCCACTCATTCATCAAGCAGCCTCTGCCTCCTCCTGATCGCTTCAGTATTATCCGCTCGGCACATGGATCCGCCCGGTTGCATCGCTTGAGTAACGGCAACCTGCACCCACGCCGAAACTTTGTTTGCGCACGTGGTTCCACCACTGCGCCCTCCCAATCATCCGTTGCCCATCTGTCTTCCTCGTCATCTCCTGCCCCGCGCAAGACTCTGTGTGATCATCTCGCACACTACAATCTACACGGAAAGCATCAAAAGCATATGGGAGTCTTCCACCCCTTCATCATCAATCGCGACCACCGGCACAAACTGCTTCTTCAAACTCTTTCAGGCCCTCAAAATATCCAAACAATGTTTGTACCATGAGAGCCCCCAAACCATGCTACATGGTGGCCCACAATGGTTCTCGCTCAAGAACTTCCACTTCTCCACTTCAATGACAATGACACCACCAACTTCGGGGTCTGGCACGACGCCCTTGGCTCAACCACCTCCAACATCGTTCTACGAGGGTTCTCCTATCTCGTCCTCATGAGTGATGAACGAGAACATCCACAACAAGACAGTCCCTTCATGCATCGTCCAGATCAAACGTACTGGGGTGATTACTTTTACGTCACACACCCTATTCGAGCCCTCCTATACATCATCAAAGATAAGATCTTTCACTGCATCATCCAATCGCACAGATACTCCGTTAGGAGAATCATTCGCGACATTGGACTGCAATGCTCAAGGGGGAGGCCAAGGCCACTCAAAGATCCTACTATACCGTTGACTCGGCCAATAGGACTAGTGCCATCCAAAATCCCAGCGTTCGCCCCCAGACCTCATCGACTCCCTCGACCTCCTCCTCCGAGAAGAAGACCAGAAGTCCCTCCAGTTATCTCCTCGGAAGATGAATATCAAAGCGACTAACAAAATCTTGACGATTCTGGTTCAGGGGGAGTGTTGGAAATAAGTGAGAACCAGCCTCACTCCTCCTACCTCTCGAAAAAAACTGAGAATCAGAATAAAGGTTCAAGACTCCGTCTGAACCAACTTGACCGAACGGCTCTCTAATCATCTGACCGGTCTACCAACGGTCAAGCGATCCCCTAATAAAAGTGACGCAGGTCACCCACGTCCGGCTATTGGTATGAAGCCGTTGTACATACCTTTGTCCTGTTATGTCCATGTATAACTGAGGATGTTCATCCCCTTGAGTTAACCTGGACAGTTCTGCCCATCCTATTCCCCTTTTGGTCCCGTGGCTTCGCTAACTGTCCTCCATCTGCTCATCTCTCGCCTTTTCTGTCTCCGCCAGTCCCTCCCAACTCTTCGATTTGTCACTCTCTCTCCTTCGCTCAGCTCTCACACTCCGCCAACCATCACTCACCTCATCAGCATTCTCTCTTGCCTCAACCTGTCGACCTCGGTAACCTCGCATCTCAACTTCTATCAGCCTCTGCGACTGACTCCTCGGGCCGCTCTCGCTTGCGTCACTCTGCTGAAATAAGCCTGTATGTCCTGCCGCTTCTACCTGCTTATGCTGTCGCTGTTCTCATGCCTGCATTCGTCTGACATTGTATCAGAGCATGAGGCAACATCACCTGGTGCCCAGTGACTACGTCATCCCTCTGCCGCCATCTTCCCTCCATCGCGTCCACCTGCAATCCTCTGCCACCGCTACCATCGTCCCGCGCCTCGCTGCTTCGATAGCAGCTGACATTAGCAGCCCCGCCTGACGAGTTCTTTGCACTGAAGAAACGCCTTGTCATCATAAGGAAGCCCTATGCCCATTTACGCGCACGTGTCCAACAACCAGAGACTCGTCGCCCACATCAGTCGAATGCAACTCTTGAGCCGCCGTCTGCCGTCAACTACCAAGAAGCTTCCTACCGACTGCCATCTTCTGCCCTTCATCACATCCGCCTCCAACAGCATCTGCTCCTCCTTCATCTCGACTCATCAGCTCCACCTGCTGCCTCCTCGCTGTCATCCTCTGTGTGCCTGCGTCCATCATCTCGCGCCGCATTCTCGCACCGCTCTCTCGCGTTGTCACCAGCAGTAGTAACGGCCGCCTTGAGGATATCAGACACCATCAGTCTTCTTGCTCCTACTACAAGCCAACTGGGGAACAAGCCGTAAATCTCCTGACATCAGCGCATCAGTGTCTCTACCTGTCGTATGACTGCTCCAGCCGCAACCGCCGTCCTCTCGCTTCCGGGACATCGGACACCACCATTCTTTCTGCCCGTCGGTCTCGGGCCAACAGGGGAACAAGCCGTCACTCTCCCGACAAGCATATCACTTGGTTGCCTCATCTTGCCGCCATCCCCTCCTTGCCGCCAGCTCCATCCCTCGCCTCCATCACACGCGTATCCTTCTCTTCAGCCTTCTCCTCTTCCGCCCTCATCATCTCCGTGCTCACCTCCTTCCTCAAGTCTCAGCTTCATCAGGGTTCCTCAAGCCGCCTTCCACCATCTGCATCGTTCGCGTCGCCTTTGGGTTGGAAGTTGGTTTGGAAGTTGGATTGGAAGTTGGGTTGGACGTAGGGATGGAAGATGGGATGGAAGTTGGGTTGGAAGTTGGGTTGGAAGTTGGGTTGGAAGCTGGGTTGGAAATTGGGCTGGAAGTTGGGTTGGAAGTTGGGTTGGAAGTTGGGTTGGAAGTTGGGATGGAAGCTGGGATGGAAGTTGAATTGGAAGTTGGGCTGGAAGTTGAGTTGGAAGTTGGGTTGGAAGTTGGGTTGGAAGTTGGGTTGGAAGCTGGGTTGGATGCTGGGTTGGAAGTTGGGCTGGAAGTTGGGTTGGAAGTTGGGTTGGAAGTTGGGTAGGAAGTTGGGTTGGAAGTTGGGTTGGAAGCTGGGTTGGAAGTTGGGCTGGAAGTTGGGATGGAAGCTGGGATGGAAGTTGAATTGGAAGTTGGGCTGGAAGTTGAGTTGGAAGTTGGGTTGGAAGTTGGGTTGGAAGTTGGGTTGGAAGCTGGGTTGGATGCTGGGTTGGAAGTTGGGGTGGAAGTTGGGGTGGAAGTTGGGTTGGAAGTTGGGTTTGAAATTGGGTTGGAAGTTGGGTTAGAAGTTGGGTTGGAACTTGGGTTGGAAGTTGGGACGGAAGTTGGGATGAAAGTTTAATTGGAAGCTCAGTTGGAAGTTGGGTTGGAAGCTGGATTGGAAGTTGGATTTGAAGTTGGGTTGGAAGTTGGGATGGAAGCTGGGATGGAAGTTGGGTTGGAAGTTAGGTTGGATGTTGGGTTGGAATTTGAGTTGGAAGTTGGGTTACAAGTTGGGTTGGATGTTGGGTTGGAAGCTGGGTTGGAAGGTGGGTTGAATTTTAGGTTGGAAGTTGGGTTGGATGTTGGGATGGAAGTTGGGATGGAAGTTGGGTTGGAAGTTGGGTTGGAAGTTGGGTTGGAAGTTGGGTTGGAAGTTGGGTTGGAAG
>SZWC01001613.1:182359-226940 GCA_023375785.1 Penium margaritaceum | reverse complement strand
CTAGGGCGCAACTAGGGCGCAATTAGGACGCAACTGGGGGCAACTAGGGCGCAACTAGGGCACAACTAGGGCGCAACTAGGGCACAACTAGGGCGCAATTAGGGCGCAACTAGGGCGCGACTAGGGCGCGACTTGGGCGCAACCAGGGCGCAACTAGGGCACAACTAGGGCGCAACTAGGGCACAATTAGGGCGCAACTAGGGCGCAACTATGGCGCAACCATGGCACAACTAGGGCGCAACTAGGGCGCAACTAGGGCGCAACTAAGGCGCAACTATGGTACAATTAGGGCACAAGTAGGACGTAACTAGGGCGCAACTAGGGTACAAATAGTGTGTAAGTTGGGCGCAAGTAGGGCACAAATAAGGCGCAACTAGGGCGCAAGTAGGACGCAACTAGCGTGCAACTAGAGGACAACTAGGGCGTAGCTAGTGCCCAACTAAGGTGCAACTAGGGCGCAAGTAGGGTGCCAGTAGGGCGTAAGTAGGGTGTAACAAGGGCGCAAGAAGGGCGCAACTACGGTGCAACTAGGGTGCAACTAGGACGCGACTGGGGCGCAAGTAAGACATAACTAGGGCACAAATAGGACGCAAGTAGGGTGCAAATAGGGTACAACTAGGGCACAACTAAGGCGCAACTAGGGTGCAACTAGGGCGCAACTAGGGTGCAAATAGGGTGCAACTAGAGTGCAACTAGGGCACAACTAGGGCGCAACTAGGACGCAACTAGGGCGTAGGTAGGGTGCAACTAGGGCGCAACTAGGGCGCAACTAGGGCAGAAGTTGGGTTTGAAGTTGGGATAGAAGTTGGGTTGGAAGTTGGGTTGGAAGTTGGGATGGAAGTTGGGTTAAAAGTTGGGTTGGAAGTTGGGATGGAAGTTGGGATGGAAGTTGGGCTGGAAGTTGGGTTGGAAGTTGGGTTGGAAGTTGGGTTGGAAGTTGGGTTGGAAATTTGGTTGGAAGTTTGGTTGGAAGTTGGGTTGGAAGTTGGGTTCAAAGTTGGGTTGAAAGTTAGGTTGGAAGTTGGGTTGAAAGATGGGTAGGAAGTTGGGTATGTCCAAAGAAGTCCACTATGTGTGGTCAACATTGACAACTCATAACACAAGTCACAAATGGTCACAGGGAGAGACAATGGTTTGGGAATCCTATGTATCAAGTAGAAAGGACAACGAACTTTAATACGTGGTGGCACGCTGTGGCTACTATGCACACCGAACAAGTAAACTAGGCATATGTTACTGACCATGACCAACGAATTTCAGTATGGGTGGTCAACGTTCACAACCCATAACACGAGTCACAAATGGTAAAAGGGGGAAATAATAGTTTCGGAATATTAGTTTTTAACTAGCAAGGACAACGACATTCAACAATTAGTAGCACGGTGTGGCTACCATGCACAATAACCGACCAAAGTAGGCATATGTACTGCCTTTGTCCAAAGAAATTCGTTGTGTGTGGTCAAAGTTGACAGCTCATAATACGAGTCACAAATGGTCAGAGGGGGGAACGATGGTTTGGGAACACCAAGTACCAACTAGCAAGGACAAGGACCTTCAATAAGTAGTGGCACGATATGGCTTCCATCTACAATGACCAACCAAAGTAGGCATATGTCACTGATCATGACCAAAGAAGGTCAATATGAGTGGTCAATTTGACAACTCACAACACGAGTCACAAGTGGTCAGAGGGAAAAAGCATGGTTTTTGAATACTAGTTATCGACTACCAAGTACAAAGACCTTCAATATGTAGTGGCACAGTGTGGCTACCATGCACAGTGACCAACCAGAGTATGCATATGTCACTGACCATGACCAAAGAATTTCACTTCATGTGGTCAAAGTTGACAACTCACAACAAGAGTCACAGATAGTCGAAGGGGGTAACAATGGTTTGGGAACACTAGCTATCAACTATAGAACACAAAGTCCACAAAGTCCACTATGTGTGGTCAACATTGACAACTCATAACACGAGTCACAAATGGTCAGAGGGAGAGACAATGGTGTGGGAAACCTATGTATCGACTAGAAAGGAAAAAGTTCTTCAATACGTGGTGGCACGGTGTGGCTACTATGCACACCAAACAACAAAACTAGGCATATGTCACTAACCATGACCAAAGATTTCCAGTATGGATGGTCAACGTTCACACCCCATAACACGAGTCACAAATGGTGAGAGGGGGGAACAATGGTTTCGGAATATTAGTTTTCAACTGGCAAGGACAACGACCTTCAATAATTAGTAGCACGGTGTGGCTACCATGCACAGTCACCGACCAAAGTAGGCATGTGTACTGCCTTTGACCAAAGAAATCCGCTGTGTGTGGTCAACATTAACAACTCATAATACAAGTCACAAATGGTCAGAGGGGGGAACGATGGTTTGGGAACACCAGGTATCAACTAGCAAGCACAAGGACCTTCAATAAGTAGTGGCACGATGTGGCTACCATGTACAATGACCAATCAAAGTAGGCATATGTCACTGACCATGACAAAAGAATGTCACTATGTGTGGTCAACTTTGACAACTCATAACACGAGACACAAATGGTCAGAGGGGGAAACAATGGTTTGTGAATACTAGTTATCGAATAGCAAGTACAAATACATTTAATGTGCAGTGGCACAGTGTGGCTACCATGCACAGTGACCAACCAAAGTATGCATATGTCACTGACCATGACCAAAGAATTTCACTTCATGTGGTCGACGATGACAACTCACAACAAGAGTCACACATAGTCAAAGGGGGTAACAATGGTTTGGGAACACTAGCTATTAACTAGAAAGCACAAAGACCTTCAATACGTAGCGACATGGCGAGGCAACCATGTACTGTGACAAACCAAAGTAGGCATATGCCACTAACCATGACCAAACGAGTTTCACAGTGTGTGGTCAACATTGAAAACTGATAACACGAGTCACAAATGGTCAGAGGGGGAACAATGGGTTGGAAACACTAGTAAAGAACTAGAAAGTACAAAGACCTTCAACAAGTAGTGGCACGGTGTGGCTAGCGTGTGCAGTGACCAACCAAAGGATGCATACCTCACTGACTATGACCGAAGAAGTCCACTATGTGTGGTTAACATTGACAACTCATAACACGAGTAACAAATGGTCAGAGGGAGAGACAATGGATTAGGAACCCTATGTAGCGACTGGAAAGGACAAAGAACTTCAATAAGTAGTGGCACGGTGATGCTACTATGCACACCATACAACCAAACTAGGCATATGTCACTGACCATGACCAAAGGATTTCAATATGGGTGGTCAACGTTCGCAACCCTTAACACGAGTCACAAATGGTCCAAGGGGGGGAAACAATCGTTTTGTAATATTAGTCTTCAACTAGCAAGGACAAAGACCTTCAATAAGTAGTAGCATGGTGTGGCTACCATGCACAATGACCGACCAAAGTAGGCATATGTACTGCCTTTGACGGAAGAAATCCGCAGTGTGTGGTCAACGTTGACAACTCATAATACGAGTCACAAATTGTCAGAGGGGGGAACGATGGTTTGGGAACACCAGGTATCAACTAGCAAGCACCAGGACCTTCAATAAACAGTGGCACGGTGTGGCTACCATGTACAATGACCAACCAAAGTAGGCATATGCCACCGACCATGACCAAAGAATGTCACGATGTGTGGTCAAATTTGACAACTCATAACACGAGTCACGAATGGTCAGAGGGGGAAACAATGGTTTGTGAATACTAGTTATCGACTAGCAAGCACAAAGACCTTCAATATGCAGTGGCACAGTGTGGCTACCATGCACAGTGACCAACCAAAGTATGCATTTGTCACTGACCATGACCAAAGAATTTCACCTCATGTGGTCAACGTTGACAACTCACAACAAGAGTCTCACATAGTCAAAGGAGGTAACAATGGTTTGGAAATACTAGCTATCTACTAGGAAGCACAAATACCTTCAATACGTAGTGACACGGCGTGGCAACCATGTACAGTGACAAACCAAAGTAGGCATATGCCACAAACCATGACTAAAAGAATCTCACAGTGTGTGGTCAACGTAGAAAACTCTTACCACGAGTCACAAATGGTTAGATGGGGAAACAATGGGTTGGGAATACTAGTTATCAGCTAGCAAGTACAAAGACCTTCAGCACGTAGTGGCACGGTGTGGCTAGCGTGCACAGTGACCAACCAAAGGATGCATACGTCACTGGCTATGACCAAAGAAGTCCACTATGTGTGGTCAACATTGACAACTCATAACACGAGTCAAAAATGGTCACAGGGAGAGACAATGGTTTGGGAACCCCATGTACTGACTAGAAAGGACAAGGAGTTTCAATACATAGTAGCTCGGTGAGGCTACTATGCACACCGAACAACCAAACTAGGCATATGTCACTGACCATGACCAAAGAATTTCAATATGGGTGGTCAACGTTCACAACCCATACCACGAGTCACAAATGGTCAGAGGGGGAAACAATGGTTTCGGAATATTAGTTTTTAACTGGCAAGTACAACGACCTTCAATACGTAGTAGCACGGTGTGGCTACCATACACAATGACCGACCAAAGTAGGCATATGTACTGCCTTTGACCAAAGAAATCCGCGGTGTGTGGTCAACGTCGACAACTCATAATACGAGTCACAAATGGTCAGAGGGGGGGACGATGGTTTGGGAATACCAGGTATCAACTAGAAAGCACAGGGACATTCAATAAGTAGTGGTACGGTGTGGCTACCATGTACAATGTCCAACCAAAGTAGGCATATGTCACTGACCATGACCAAATAATGTCACTGTGTGTGGTCAACTTTGACAACTCATAACACGGGTCACAAATGGTCAGAGGGGGGAACAATGGTTTGTGAATAATAGTTCTCGACTAGCAAGTATAAACACCTTCAATATGCAGTGGCACAGTGTGGCTACCATGCACAGCGACCAACCAAATATTGCATATGTCACTGACCATGAATAAATAATTTCACTTCATGTGGTCAACGTTGACAACTCACAACAAGAGTCACAGATAGTCAAAGGGGGTAACAATGGTTTGGGAACACTAGCTATCAACTATAAAGCACATAGACCTTCAATGCGTAGTGACACGTCGTGGCAACCATGTACAGTGACAAACGGAAGTAGGCATTTGCCACTAACCATGACCAAAAGAATTTCACAGTGCGTGGTCAACGTTGAAAACTCATAACACGAGTCACAAATGGACAGAGGGGAAAACAATGGGTTGGGAACACAAGTTATCAACTAGCAAGTACAAAGACCTTCAACTTATAGTGGCACGCTGTGGCTAGCGTACACATTGACCAACCAAAGGATGCATACGTCAGTGACCATGACCAAAGAAGTCCACTATGTATGGTCAATATTGACAACCCATAACACGAGTCACAAATGGACAGAGGGAGAGAAAATGGTTTGGGAACCCTATATATCGACTAGAAAGGGCAAAGAACTTCAATACGTAGTGGCACGGTGACGCTACTATGCACAATGAACAACCAAACTAGGCATATGTCACTGACCATGACCAAAGAATATCAATATGGGTGGTCAACGTTCACAATCCATAACACAAGTCACAAATGGTCAGATGGGAAAACAATGGTTTCGGAATATTAGTTTTCAGCTAGCAAGTACAACGGCCTTCAGTAAGTAGTAGCACGGTGTGGCTACCATGCACAATGACTGACCAAAGTAGGCATATGGACTGCCTTTGGCCAAAGAAATCCGTTGTGTGGTCAACGTTCACAACTCATAATACGAGTCACAAATGGTCAGAGGGGGGACGATGGTTCGGGAACACCATGTATCAACTAGCAAGTACAAGGACCTTCAATAAGTAGTGGCACGGTGTGGCTACCATGTACAATGACCAACCAAAGTAGGCATATGTCTCTGAACATGACGAAAGTATGTCACTATTTGTGGTCAACTTTGACTACTCATACCACGAGTCACAAATGGTCAGAGGGAGAAACAATGGTTTGTGAATACTAGTTATCAACTAGCAAGTAAAAAGACCGTCAATATGTAGTGGCACAGTGTGGCTACCATGCACAGTGACCAACCAAAGTATGCATATATCACTGACCATGACCAAAGAAATTCACTTCATGTGGTCAACGTTGACAACTCACAACAAGAGTCACACATAGTCAAAGGGGGTAACAATGGTTTGGGAACACCAGCTATCAAGTAGAAAGCACAAAGACCTTCAATGCGTAGTGACACGGCGTGGAAACCGTGTGCAGTGACAAACCAAAGTAGGCATATGCCACTAACCATGACCAAAAGAATTTCACAGTGTGTGGTCAACGTTGAAAACTCATAACACGAGTCACAAATGGTCAGAGGGGGAAACAATGGGCTGAGAACACTAGTTATCAACTAGCAAGTACAAAGAACTTCAACAAGTAGTGGCACGGTGTTGCTAGCGTGCACAGTGACCAACCAACGGATGCATACGTCACTGGGTATGACCAAAGAAGTCCACTATGTGTAGTCAACATTGACAACTAATAACACGAGTCAAAAATGCTCAGAGGGATATGCAAAGGATTGGGAACCCTATGTATCGACTAGAAAGGAAAAAGAGCCTCAATAAGTAGTGGCACGGTGTGGCTACTATGCACTCTGAACAACCAAACTAGGCATATGTCACTGATCATGACCAAATAATTTCAATATGGGTGGTCAACGTTCACAACCCATAACACGAGTCACAAATGGTCAGAGGGCGAAATAATGGTTCTGGAATATTAGTTTTTGACTTGCAAGTACAACGACATTCAATAAGTAGTGGCACGGTGTGACTACTATGCACAATGACCGACCAAAGTAGGCATATATCACTGACCATGACCAAACGAATGTCACTATGTGTGGTCAACTTTGACAACTCACAACACGAGTCACAAATGGTCCCAGGAGGAAACAATGGTTTGTGAATACTAGTTATCCACTAGCAAGTACAAAGACCTTCAATATTTAGTGGCATAGTGTGGCTACCGTGCACAATGACCAACCAAAGTATGCATATGTCACTGACCATGACTAAAGAATTTCATTTCATGTGGTCAACGTTGACAACTCACAACAAGAGTCACAGTTAGTCAAAGGGGGTAACAATGGTTTGGGAATACTAGCTATCAACTACAAAGCACAAAGACCTTCAATACGTAGTGACACGACGTGGCAACCATGTAAAGTGACAAACTGAAGTACGCATATGCCACTAACCATGACCTAAAGAATTTCACAGTGTGTGGTCAACGTTTAAAACTCATAACATGAGTCACAAATGGTAAGAGGGGGAAACAATAGGTTGGGAACACAAGTTATCAACTAGCAAGTACAAATACCTTCAACAAGTAGTGGCACGCTATGGCTAGCGTACACATTGACCAACCAAAAGATGCATACGTCACTGACCATGGCCAAAGAAGTCCCGTATGTGTGGTCAACATTGACAACTCATAACACGAGTCACAAATGGTCAGAGGGAGATAAAATTGTTTGGGAACCGTATGTATCAACTAGAAAGGGCAAAGAACTTCAATACGTAGTGGCACGGTGAGGCTACTATGCACACCGAATAACCAAACTAGGCAGATGTCACTGACCATGACCAAAGAATATCAATATGGGTGGTCAACGTTCACAACCCATAACACAAGTCACAAATGGTCAGAGGGGAAAACAATGGTTTCGGAATATTAGTTTTCAACTAGCAATTACAACGCCATTCAATAAGTAGCAGCACGGCGTGGCTACCATGCACAATGACCGACCAAAGTAGGCATATGTACTGCCTTTGACCTAAGAAATCCGCCGTGTGTGGTCAACGTTGACAACTCATAATACGAGTCACAAATGGTCAGAGGGGGGACGATGGTTTGGGAACACCAGGTATCAACTAGCAAGTACAAGGACCTTCAATAAGTAGTGGCACGGTGTGGCTACCATGTACAATGACCAACCAAAGTAGGAATATGTCACTGACCATGACCGAAGTATGTCACTGTGTGGGGTCAACTTTGACAACTCATAATACAAGTCACAAATGGTCAGAGGGGGAAACAATGGTTTGTGAACACTTGTTATTGACTATCAAGTACAAAGACCTTCAACATGTAGTGGCACAGTGTGGCTACAATGCACAGTGACCAACCAAAGTATGCATATGTCACAGACCATGACCAAAGAATTTCACTTCATGAGGTCAGCATTGACAACTCACAACAAGAGTCATAGGTAGTCAGAGGGGGTAACAATGGTTTGGGAACACTTGCTATCAACTAGAGTGCACAAAGACCTTCAATACGTAGTGAGACGGCGTGGCAATCATGTACAGTGAAAAACCAAAGTAGGCATATGCCACTAACCATGACCAAAAGATTTTCACAGCGTGTGGACAACGTTGAAAGCTCATAACACGAGTCACAAAGGGTAAGAGGGGGAAACAATAGGTTGGGAACACAAGTTATCAACTAGTAAGTACAAATACATTCACTGGCACAACACTGGCACAACTTTGGAACAACTCTGGCACAACTCTGGCACAACACTGGCACAACTTTGGAACAACTCTGTCACAACTCAGGCACGGCTTTGGCACAACTCTGGATCAACTCAGGGACATCTCTGGTATAACTCTGGCACAACTCTGGCACAATTGTGGGAGAACTCTGGCACAACTCTGGCTCAACTCTGCCACACCTCTGGCACAACTCTGGCACGATTATGGCACAATTCTGGCACGGATCTGGCACACCTCTGGCACAACTCTGGCACAACTATGGCACAACTCTGGCACAACTCTGGCATAACTATTGCACAACTATGGCACAACTCTGGCACACCTCTGACACAACTCTGGCGCAACTATGGCCCAACTCTGGCACAACTCTGGCACGACTCTGGCACAACTCTGGCACAACTCTGGCACACCTCTGGCACAACTCTGGCACAACTCTGGCACAACCCTGGCACAACTCTGGCACAACTCTGGCACACCTCTGGCACAACTCTGGCACAACTCTGGCACAACCCTGGCACAACTCTGGCACAACTCTGGCACACCTCTGGCACAACTCTGGCACAACTCTGGCACAACCCTGGCACAACTCTGGCACAACTCTGGCACACCTCTGGCACAACTCTGGCACAACTCTGGCACAACCCTGGCACAACTCTGGCACAACTCTGGCACACCTCTGGCACAACTCTGGCGCAACTCTGGCCCAACTCTGGCACAACTCTGGCACGACTCTGGCACAACTCTGGCACAACTCTGGCACAGCTCTGACACAACTCTGGCACAACTATGACACAACTCTTGCACAACTCTGGCACAAATCGGGCACAACACTGGAACAACTCTGGCACAACTCTGGCACAACTCTGGCACAACTCAGGCACAACTCAAGGACAAATCTGGTATAAATATGGCACAACTCTTGCACAACTCTAGCAGAACTCTGGCACAAGTCTTGCACAACTCTAGCACAACTCTGGCACAAATCTGGCACAACTATGGCACGACTCTGGCACAAGTTTGGCACGACTCTAGCACAACTCTGACACAACTCTGGCACAACTGGGCACAACTCTGGCACAACTCTGGCACAACTCAGGCACAACTCTGGCACAACTCTGGCACAACTCAGGCACAACTCTAGCACTGACACTGGCACTGGCAGTGGCACTAGCACTAGTACTAGCACTGGGCGTAACGAAGGCACAACTAGGACACAACTAGGGCGCAAGTAGGGTGCAAGTAGGGCGCAAGTAGGACGCAAGTAGGGCACAAGTAGGACGCAAGTAGGACGCAACTAGGACGCAACTAGGGTGCAAGTAGGACGCATGTAGGATGCAAGTAGGGTGCAACTAGGGCGCAACTATGATACAACTAGGGTGCAAGCAGGGCACATCTAGGGCACAACTAGGGTGCAACTAGGGCGCAAGTAGGGCACAACTAGGACACAACTAGGGGCACAACAAGGACACAACTAGGGTGTAACTAGAGCGTAGCTACTGCCCTACTGAGACGCAACTTGGACGTAACTAGGGCGCAAGTCCGGTACAACTAGGGTGCAAGTAGGGTGCAACTAGGGCGCAAGTAGGGCGCAAGTAGGGCACAATTAGGGCGGAAGTAGGGCGCAACTAGGGTGTAACTAGGGCGCAACTAAGGCATAGCTAGTGCCCAATTGAGGCACAACTAGGGCGCAACTAGGGCGCAAGTAGGGCGCAAATAGGACAAAAATAGGGCGCAACTATGGCGCAAGTAGGGCGCAAATATGGTGCAACTGGGGCGCAATTATGGTGTAACTAGAGCGCAAGTATGACTCAAGTAGGGCGCAAGTAGGACGCAAGTATAGCGCATGCAGGGCGCAAGTCTATGTTGCTCTCGACTCTTGACCCTGCGTGCTGGGTCGAGGGTCGGCGTGTCGACCTCGACCTGGTGTCGCGGTCGGCCAACGCATTCCCCCTCGCCAATACTTACAAGGTTTTCCTGTCGCGCTTTCTTCTGCAGCGGACTTTGAAACCCTTTTTTTTTATGTTCCTGATGCCCTACGAACTGCAAACGGTTCGCCGGCAAACCTGGTCTGTCATCTCCTCCCTTTTTTCTTTTCTTCCGTGCCACTACTTGTTGAAGGTCTTTGTACTTGCTAGTTGATAAGTAGTGATCCCAACCCATTGTTTCCTCCTCTGACCATTTGTGACTCGTGTTATGAATTTTCAACGTTGACCACACACTGTGAAATTCTTTTGGTCATGGTTAGTGGCATATCCCTACTTTGGTTTGTCACTATACATGGCTGTCACAACGTGTCACTACGTATTGAATGTTTTTGTGCTTTCTAGTTGATAGCTAGTGTTCCCAAACCGTTGTTACCCCCCTCCCTCACTATCTGTGACTCTTGTTGTGAGTTGTCAACGTTGACCACATGAAGTGAAGTTATTTGGTCATGGTCAGTGACATATGCATACTTTGGTTGGTCACTGTGCATGGTAGCCACACTGTGCCACTGCATATTGAATTCCTTTGTACTTGCTAGGCGACAACTAGTATTCAAAAACCATTGTTTCCCCCTCCGACCATTTGTGACTCATATTATGAGTTGTCAAAGTTGACCACACATAGTGACATTCTTTTGTCACGGTCAGTGACATATGCCTACTTTGGTTGGTCATTGTACATGGTAGCCACACCGTGCCACTACTTATTGAAGGTCCTTGTGCTTGCTAGTTTATACCTGGTATTCTCAAACCATCATCCCCCCTGTGACCATTTGTGACTTGTATTCTGAGTTGTCAGCGTTGACCACACACTGCGGATTTCTTTGGTCAAACGCAGCACATATGCCTACTTTGGTCGGTCATTGTGCATGGTAGCCACACCGTACTACTAATTATTGAAGGTCGTTGTACTTGCTAGTTGAAAACTAATATTCCAAAACCATTGTTTCCCCCTCTGACCATTTGTGACTCGTGTTATGGGTTGTGAACGTTGACCACCCGTATTGAAATTCTTTGGTCATAGATAGTGACATATGCCTAGTTTGGTTGTTTGGTGTGCATAGTAGCCACACCGTGCCACTACTTATCGAAGTTCGTTATCCTTTCTATTCGCTACATATGGTTCCCAACACATTTTTCTCTCCCTCTGACTATTTTTTACTCGTGTTCTGAGTTGTCAATGTTGACCACACATAGTGGACTTCTAAGGTCATAGTCAGTGGCATATGTATCCTTTGGTTGATCACTGTGCACGCTAGCCACACCGTGCTACTTCTTGTTCAAGGTCTTTGTACTTGCTAGTTGATAACTAGTGTTCCCAACCCATTGTATCCCCCTCTGACCATTTGTGACTCGCGTTATGTGTTTTCACCGTTGACCACACACTGTGAAATTCTTTTGGTCATGGTTAGTGGCATATGCCTACTTTGGTTAGTCACTTTTCATGGTTGCCACACCATGTCACTACGTAATGAAAGTCTTTGTGCTTTCTTGTTGATAGCCGGTCTTCCCAAACCATCGTTACCCCCTTTGGCTATGTGTGACTCTTGTTGTGAGTTCTCAATGTTGACCACATGAAATGAAATTCTTTGGTTATGGTCAGTGACATATGCATACTTTTGTTGGTCACGATGCATGGTAGCCACATTGTGCCACTACATATTGACGGTCTTTGTACTTTCTAGTCAACAACTAGTATTCACAAACCATTGTTTCCCCCTCTGACCACTTGTGACTCATGTTATGAGTTGTCAAAGTTGGCCATACACGGTGACATTATTTGGTCATGGTAAGTGACATATGCCTACTTCTGTTGGTCATTGTACACGGTAGCCACACCGTGCCACTACTTATTGAAGGTCCTTTTGCTTGGTAGTTGATACCTTGTGTTCCCAAACTATCTTCCCCCCTCTGACCATTTGTGACTCGTACTATGAGTTGTCAACGCTGACCACACACAGCGGATTTCTTTGGTCAAATACAGTACATATGCCTACTTCTTTGGTTGGTCATTGGGCATGGTAGCCACACCGTACTACAAATTATTAAATGTCGTTGTCCTTGCTAGTTGAAAACAAATATTCCGAAACCATTGTTTCCCCCTCTGACCATTTGTGACTTGTGTTATGGGTTGTGAACGTTGACCACCCATACTGAAATTCGTTGGTCATGGTCAGTGACATATGCCTAGTTTGGTTGTTCGGTGTGCATAATAGCCACACCGTGCCACCACGTACTGAAGTTTATAGTCCTTTCTAGTCGATACATAGGGTTCTTAAACCATTGTCTCTCCCTTTGACCATTTGTGACTCGTGTTATGAGTTGTCAATGTTAACCACACATAGTGGACTTCTTTGGTCATAGTTAGTGACGTATGCATCATTTGGCTGGTAAGAATGCATGCTAGCTACACCGTGCCACTACTTGTTGAAGATCTTTGTACTTGCTAGTTGATAACTAGTGTTCCCAACCCATTGTTTCCCCCTCTGACCATTTGTGACTCGTGTTATGAGTTTTCAACGTTGACCACACACTGTGAAATTCTTTGGTCATGGTCAGTGACATATGCCTAGTTTGGTTGTTCGGTGTACATAGTAGCCACACCGTGCCACTACTTGTTGAAGATCTTTGTACTTGCTAGTTGATAACTAGTGTTCCCAACCCATTGTTTCCCCCTCTGACCATTTGTGACTCGTGTTATGAGTTTTCAACGTTGACCACACACTGTGAAATTCTTTTGGTCATGGTTAGTGGCATATGCCTACTTTGGTTTGTCACTGTACATGGTTGCCACGCCATGTCACTACATATTGAAGGTATTTGTGCTTACTCGTTGATAGCTAGTCTTCCCAAACCATTGTTACCCCCTTTGACTATGTGTGACTCTTGTTGTTAGTTGTCAATGTTCACCACATGAAGTGAAATTATTTTTTCATGGTCAGCGACATATGCCTACTTTGGCTGGTCACTGTGCATGGTAGCCACACTGTGCTACTACATATTGACGGTCTTTGTACTTGCTTGTTGATAACTAGTATTCACAAACCATTGTTTCCCCCTCTAACCATTCTTTACTCGTGTTATGAGTTGTCAAAGTTGACCATACACAGTGAAATTCTTTGGTCATGGTAAGTGACACATGCCTACGTTTGTTGGTCATTGTACATGGTAGCCACACCGTGCCACTACTCATTGAAGGTCCTTGTGCTTGCTAGTTAAAACCTGGTGTTCCCAAACCATCGTTCCCCCCTCTGACCATTTGTGACTTGTATTATGAGTTGTCAACGTTGACCACACACAACGGATTTCTTTAGTCAAAGGTAGTACATAAGACTCCTTTGGTTGGTCATTGTGCATGGTAGCCACATTATGCTACTACTTATTGAAGGTCGTTGTACTTGCTACTTGAAAACTAATATTCTGAAACCATTGTTTCCCCCCCTGGCCAATTGTGACTCGTGTTATGGGTTGTGAACGTTGACCACCCATATTGAAATTCTTTGGTCATGGTCATTGACATACGCCTAGTTCGGTTGTTCGGTGTGCATAGTAGCCACACCGTGCCACTACTTATTGAAGTTTTTTGTCCTTTATAGTCAATACATAGGGTTCGTAATCCATTGTCTCTCCCTCTGACCATTTGTGACTCGTGTTATGAGTTGTCAATGTTGACCATACATAGTGGACTTCTTTGGTCATAGTCAGTGACGTATGCATCCTTTAGTTGGTCACTGTGCACGCTACCCACACCGTGCTACTACATGTTTAAGGGCTTTGTACTTGCTAGTTGATAACTAGTGTTCCCAACCCATTGTTTCCCCCTCCGACTATTTGTGACTCGTGTTATGAGTTTTCAACGTTGACCACACACTGTGAAATTACGTTGGTCATGGTTAGTGGCATATGCCTACTTTGGTTTGTCACTGTACATGGTTGCCATGCCGTGTCACTACGCATTGAAGGCCTTTGTGCTTTCTAGTTGATAGCTACTGTTCATAAACCATAGTTACCCCCTCTGACTATCCGTGACTCTTGTTGTGGGTTGTCAACGTTGATCACATGAAGTGAAATTCTTTGGTCATGGTCAGTGACATATGCATACTTTGGTTGGGTACTATGCATGGTAGCCACACTGTGTCACTACATATTGAAGGTCTTTGTACTCTCTAGTCGATAACAAGTCCTTGTGCTTGCTAGTTGATACCCGGTCTTCCCAAACCATCGTTCCCCTATGTGACCACTCGTGACTCGTATCATGAGTTGTCAATGTTGACCACACACAGCGAATCTATATGGTCAAAGGCAGTACATATGCCTACTTTGGTCGGTCATTGTGCATGATAGCCACACCGTGCTACTACGTATTGAAGGTCGTTGTACTTGCTAGTTGAAAACCAATATTCCGAAACCATTATTTCACCCTCTGACCATTCTCTCCGACTATTTGTGACTATTGTTATGGGTTGTGAACGCTGACCACCCATATTGAAATTCTTTGGTCATGGTCAGTGACATATGCCTAGTTTGGTTGTTCGGTGTACATAGTAGCCACACCGTGCCACTACTTATTGAAGGTCTTTGTCCTTCCTAGTCGCTACATATGGTTCCCAATCCATTGTCTCTCCCTCTGACCATTTGTGACTCGTGTTATGAGTTGTCAATGTTGACCACACATAGTGCACTTAATTGGTCATAGTCAGTGACGTATGCATCCTTTGGTTGGTCCCTGTGCACGCTAGCCACACCGTGCCACTTCTTGTTGAAGGCCTTTGTACTTGCTAGTTGATAACTAGTGTTCCCAACCCATTGTTTCCCCCTCTGACCATTTGTGACTCGTCTTATGAGTTTTCAACGTTGACCAAACACTATGAAATTCTTTTGGTCATGGTTTGTGGCATATGCCTATTTTGGTTTGTAGCTGTACATGGTTGGCACGTCGTGTCACTGCGTATTGAAGGTTTTTAAGCTTTCTAGTTGATAGCAAATGTCTCAGACCATTGTTCCCCCCTCTCACTATCTGTGACTATTGTTGTGAGTTGTCAATGCAGACCACATGAAGTGAAATTATTTGGTCATGGTCTGTGACATATGCATACTTTGGTTGGTCACTGTGCATGGTAGCCACATTTTGCCACTGCATATTGAATGTCTTTGTACTTGCTAGTCGATAACTAGTATTCACAAACCATTGTTTCCCCCTCAGGCCATTTGTGACTCGTATTATGAGTTGTCAAAGTTGACCACACATAGTGACATTCCTTGGTCATGGTCAGTGACATATGCCTACATTGGTTGGTCATTGTACATGGTAGCCACACCATGCAACTTCTTATTGAAGGTCATTGTGCTTGCTAGTTCATACCTGGTGTTCTCAAACCATTGTCCCCCCCCCCTCTGACCATCTGTGACTCGTAATCTGAGTTGTCAACGTTGACCACACACTTCGGATTTCTTTGGTCAAAGGCAGAACATATGCCTACTTTGGTCGGACATTGTGCATGGTAGCCACACCGTGCCACAAATTATTGAAGGTCGTTGTACTTGCTAGTTGAAAACTAATATTACAAAACCAATGTTTCCCCCTCTGACCATTTGTGACTCGTGTTATAGGTTGTGAACGTTGACCACCCATCTTGAAATTCTTTGGTCATGGTCAGTGACATGTGCCTAGTTTGGTTGTTCGGTGTGCATAGAAGCCACACCGTGCCACCACTTATCAAAGTTCGTTGTCCGTTCTAGTCGCTACATATAGTTCCCAAACCATTGTCTCTCCCTCTGACCATTTGTGGCTCGTGTTATGAGTTGTCAATGTTGACCACACATAGTGGACTTGTAAGGTCATAGTCAGTGACGTATGTATCCTTTGGTTGGTCATTGTGCACGCTAGCCACACTGTGCCACTACTTGTTGAAGGTCTTTGTACTTGCTAGTTGATAACTAGTGTTCCCAACCCATTGTTTCCCCCTCTCACCATTTGTAACTCTCGTTATGAGTTTTCAACGTTGACCACACACTGTAAATTTCTTTTGGTCATGGTTAGTGGCATATGCCTACTTTGGTTTGTCACTGTACATGGTTGCCACACCGTGTCACTACGTATTGAAGGTATTTGTGCTTTCTAGTTAATAGCTAGTGTTCCCAAACCATTGTTACCCCCTCTGACTATCTGTGACTCTGGTTGTGAGTTGTCAACGTTGACCACATGAAGTGAAATTCTTTGGTCATTGTCAGTGACATATGCATACTTTGCATAATTTGGTTGGTCACTATGCATGGTAGCCACACTATGCCACTGCATAGTGTGGCTAAAGTACCAAAGTGCCAAAGTGTGACACTCTAGTACCAAAGTATGAAGGTCTAGTGCCACAGTGTGACAATCTAGTGCCAAAGTGTGACGCGCCAGTGCCAAAAAGTGATGCTCTATTGCCAATGTGTGACGCTCTAGTGCAAAAGTGTGACACTCTAGTGCCAAAGTGTGACGCTCTAGTGCCAAAGTGTGACGCTCTAGTCCCAAAGTGTGACGCTCTTGTGCCAAAGGGTGACGCTCTAGTGCCCAAGTGTGACGCTCTAGTGCCAAAGTGTGATGCTATATTGCCAAAGTGTGACGCTCTAGTGCCAAAGTGTGACGCTCTAGTGCCAAAGTGTGACGCTCTAGTGCCAAAGGGTGACGCTCTAGTGCCAAAGTGTGACGCTCTAGTGCCAAAGGGTGACGCTCTAGTGCCAAAGTGTGACGCTCTAGTGCCAAAGTGTGACGCTCTAGTCCCAAAGTGTGACGCTCTTGTGCCAAAGGGTGACGCTCTAGTGCCCAAGTGTGACGCTCTAGTGCCAAAGTGTGATGCTATATTGCCAAAGTGTGACGCTCTAGTGCCAAAGTGTGAAGCTCTAGTGCGAAAGTGTGAAGCTCTTGTGTCAAAGTGGCACTAGAGTGTCACACTGTGCCACTAGAGCGTCACACGTTGCCACTAGAGCGTCACACGTTGGCACTAGAGCGTCACACTTTGGCACTAGAGCGTCACACTTTGGCACTAGAGCGTCACACTTTGGCACTAGAGCATCACACCTTTGCACTAGACCTTCACACTTTGGCACTAGAATGTCACACTTTGGCACTAGAGCGTCACACTTTGGCACTAGAGCTCCAAGCGTTGGCATAAGGGCGTCACACTTTGGCACTAGAGCGTCACACTTTGGCACTTGAGCGTCACACGTTTGGCACTAGAGCATCACACTTTTGCACTAGACCTTCACACTTTGGCACTATAACGTCACACATTGGCACTAGAGCGTCACACTTTGGCACTTGAGCGTCAAACTTTGGCATTAGAGCTTATCACTTTGGCACTTGAGCATCATACTTTGACACTATAGCCTCACACTTTGGCACCAGTGCGTTACACTTTTGGCACTAGAGCGTCACCCTTTGGCAGTAGAGTGTTGCACTTTGGAACTAGAGCGTCACATTTTGGCACTAGAGCGTCACACTTTGGCACTGGAGCGTCACACTTTGGTACTAGAGCATCACACTTTGGCACTAGAGATTCACACATTGGCACTAGAGCGTCACACGTTGGCACTAGAGTGTCACACTTTGGCACTAGAGCGTCGCACTTTGGTACTAGAGCTTCAACATTTGGCACTAGAGCGTCACTCATTGGAACTAGAGCGTCACACTTTGCCATTAGAGTGTCACACTTTGGCACTAGAGTGTTTCACTTTGGCACTAGAGTTTTGAACTTGGGCACTAGAGCGTCACATTTTGGCACTATAGCATCTCACTTTGGCAATAGAGTGTCGCACTTTGGAACTAGAGCGTCACACTTTAGCACTAGAGCGTCACACGCTGGTACTAGAGAAACACACTTTGGCACTAGAGCATCACACATTAGGACTGGAGTGTCGCACATTGGCACTAGAGTGTCACACTTTGGCACTAGAGCTTCAAACTCTGGTAATAGAGCGTCAGACTTTGGCACTACAGCGTCATACTTTGGCACTAGAGCGTCACACTTTGGCACTAGAGCATCACACTTTGGCACTAGAGCGTCACACTTTGGCACTACAGCGTCATACTTTGGCACTAGAGCGTCACACTTTGGCACTAGAGCATCACACTTTGGCACTAGAGCTCTACACTTTGGCACTAGAGCGTCACACGTTGGCACTATAGTGTCACACTTTGGCACTACAGCATCACACTTTGGCACTAGAGCTCCAAACGCTGGCATTAGAGCGTCACAATTTGGCACTAGAGCGTCACACATTGGCACTAGAGCGTCACACGTTTGGCACTAGAGCATCACACATTGGCAATATACCTTCATACTTTGGCACTAGAACGTCACACTTTGGCACTAGATCGTCACACTTTGGCACTAGAGCGTCAAACTGTGGCACTAGAGCTTCATACGTTGGTACTAGAGCGTCACACTTTGGTATTAGAGCGTCCCAGTTTGGAACTAGAGCGTCACACGTTGGCACAAGAGCATCAAACTTTGGCACTAGAGCATCACATTTTGGCACTTGAGCATCACCCGTTGGCACTAGAGCTTCAAACTTTGGAACTGGAGCGTCATAGTTTGGCACTAGAGCTTCACACCTTGGCACCAGAGCGTTACACTTTGGCACTAGAGCTTCACACTTTGGCACTAGAGCGTCACATTTTGGAACTAGAGCGTCACACTTTGGCACTACAGCGTCACACATTGGCACTAGAGCATCACACGTTGGCTCTGGAGTTTTGAACTTTGGCACTAGAGCATCACACATTGGCACTAGAGCGTCGCACTTTGACACAAGAGCTTCATACTTTGGCACTAGAGCTTCACACTGTGGCACTAGAGCATCAAACTTTGGCAATAGAGCATCACAGTTTTGCACTAGAGCGTCACACTTCGACACTAGAGCGTCACCCTTTGGCACAGGAGCGTCACACGTTGGGACTAGACGGTCACACTTTGGCACTGGAGCATCAGACTTTGGCACTAGAGCGTCACACTTTGGCACTAGAGCGTCACACTTTGACACTAGAGCGTCACACTTTGACACTTGAGCGTCACACTTTGGTACTAGAGCCTCAGACTTTGGCACTATAGCTTCGAACTTTGGCACTAGAGCGTCACACTTTGGCACTAGAGCGTCACACTCTTGCAATAGAGTGTCGTACTCTTGAACTAGAGCGTCACACTTTGGCACTAGAGCATCACACATTGGTACTAGAGCGTCACACTTCGGCACTAGAGCGTCACACTTTGGTACTAGAGACTCACACTTTGGCACAAGAGCATCATACTTCGGCTCTAGTGTGTAATAATTTGGTACTAGAGCGTCACACGTTGGCACTAGAGCTTCAAACGTTGGCACTATAGCGTCAGACTTTGGCACTACAGCATCACACTTTGGAACTAGAGCGTCACATTTTTGCACTAGAGCATCACACTTTGGCACTAGAGTTTCAAACTTTGGCACTAAAGCCTCACACTTTGGCATTAGAGTGTCACACTTAGGCACTAGAGCGTCAGACTTTGGCACTAGAGCGTCACACTTTGGCAATTGAGCGTCACAATTTGGCACTAGAGCGTCACACTTTGGCACTAGCGCTTCACACATGGGTACTAGAGCTTCACACTTTGGCACTAGAGCGTCACACTTTGGCACAGGAGAGTCACACTTTGGCAATAGAGCGTCATACTTTTGTACTAGAGCGTCACACTTGGGCACTAGATTTCGAACTTTGGCACTAGAGCGTCACACTTTGGCACAGGAGAGTCACACTTTGGCAATAGAGCGTCATACTTTTGTACTAGAGCGTCACACTTGGGCACTAGATTTCGAACTTTGGCACTAGAGCGTCACACTTTGGCACTAGAGCGTCACACTTTGGCACTAGAGCGTCACACTTTGGCACTAGAGTGTCACACTTTGGCACTAGAGCATCACCCTTTGGCACTAGAGCTCCACACTTTGGCACTATAGCGTCAAACTTTGGCACTACAACGTCACACGTTGGCAGTAGAGCGTCGCACATTTGAACTATAACTCCAAACGTTGGCACTAGAGCGTCACACTTTGGCACTATAGCTTCACACTTTGGCACTCGAGCGTCACACTTTTGCATTAGACCATCACACTTTGGCACTAGAGCATCACACTTTGGCACTGGACCTTAACACCTTGCCAGTAGAGCGTCACACTTTGGCACTAGAGTTCCACACTTTGGCACTAGAGCGTCACACTTTGACACTAGAGCGTCACACTTTGGCACTGGAGCGTCACAATTTGGCACTAGAGCTTCACACTTTGGCACTAGAGCGTCACTCCTTGGAAGTAGATCGTCACACTTTGGCACTAGAGTGTCACACTTTGGCACTAGAGCGTCAAACTTTGGCACTAGAGTTTCATACTTTGGCACTAGAGCGTCAGTGTGCAACTAGAGCGTCACACTTTGGCAATAGATTGTCGCACTTCGGAACTAGAGCGTCACACTTTGGCACTAGAGCATCACACTTTGGTACTAGAGCGTCACATTTTGGCACTAGAGCATCACATGTTGGCACGAGAGATTCACACTTTGGCACTATATCGACACACTTTGGCACTAGAGTGTCACACTTTGTTACTAGAGCGTCACACACATTGGCACCAGAGCTTCTAACTCTGGCACTAGAGCGTCAGACTTTGGCACTACAGCGTCACAAATTGGCACTAGAGAGTCATTCTTTGGCACTAGATCTCCAAACATTGGCATTAGAGCATTACGATTTGGCACACGAGTGTCACCCTTTGGTACTAGAGCATCACACTTTGGCACTACAGCCTCACACGTTGGCACTAGAGCGTCAAACTTTGGCACTAGAGAGTCACCCTTTGGCACAATAGCGTTACACTTTGAGACTAGAGCGTCACACTTTGGCACTTGAGCATCGCACTTTGGCACTCAAACGTCACACTTTGGCACTAGAGCGTCACACATTGGCACTAGAGCGCCACACTTTGGCACTTAAGCTTCACATGTTGGCACTAGAGCGTCACTGTGGCACTAGACCTTCACACTTTGGTACTAGAGCGTCACACTTTCGCACTTGAGCATCACACTTTGGCACTAGAGCCTCAGACTTTGGCACTGGAGTCTCAAACTTTGGCACTAGAGCGTCACACTTTGGCACTAGCGAGTCACACTCTTGCTATAGAGTGTCGCACTTTTTAACTAGAGCGTCACACTTTGGCACTAGAGCGTCACGCTATGGTACTAGAGCGTCACACTTTGGCACTAGAGCATCACACTTTGGCACTAGAGATTCACACTTTGGCACAAGAGCGTCATACTTTGGCACTAGAGTGTAATAATTTGGTACTAGAGCGTCACACTTTGGCACTAGAGCATCACACTTTGGCACTAGAGATTCACACTTTGGCACAAGAGCGTCATACTTTGGCACTAGAGTGTAATAATTTGGTACTAGAGCGTCACACTTTGGCACTAGAGCTTCAAACGTTGGCACTAAAGCCTCACACTTCGGCACTAGAGCGTCACACTTTGGCACTAGAGCGTCCCACTTTGGCACAAGAGCGTCACACTTTGGCACTAGAGCGTCACACTTTGGCATTTGAGCATCACAATTTGGAACTAGAGCGTCACACGTTGGCACTAGCGCTTCACACTTGGGTACTAGAGCTTCACACTTTCGCACTAGAGCGTCACACTTTGGCACATGAGAGTCACATTTTGGCAATAGAGCGTCATACTTTCGTACTACAACGTCACACTTGGGCACTAGATTTCGAACTTTGGTACTAGAGCGTCACACTTTGGCACTAGAGCGTCACACTTTGGCACTAGAGCGTCACACTTTGGCACTAGAGTGTCATACTTTGGCACTAGAGCATCACACTTTGGCACTAGAGCTCCACACTTTGGCACTTTAGCGTCACACTTTGGCAGTACAGCATCACACTTTGGCAGTAGAGTGTCACACATTGGAACTAGAGCTCCAAACGTTGGCACTACAGTGTCACACTTTGGCACTAGAGCTTCACATTTTGGCACTCAAGCGTCACACTTTTGCATTAGACCATCACACATTGGCACTGGAGCATCACACTTTGGCACTGGAACTTCACACCTTGGCAATAGAGCGTCACACTTTGGCACTATAGTTCCATACTTTGGCACTAGAGCGTCACACTTTGACACTAGAGCATCACACATTGGCACTAGAACGTCACAATTTAGCACTAGAGCTTCACAATTTGGCACTAGAGCGTCACTCCTTGGAAGTAGAGTGTCACACTTGGCAGTGGAGTGTCACACTTTGGCACTAGAGCATGACACTTTGGCACTAGAGTTTCAAACGTTGGCAGTAGAGCGTCAGTGTGCAACTAGAGCTTCACACTTTGGCAATAGAGTGTCGCACTTTGGAACAAGAGCGTCACACTTTGGCACTAGAGCGTCACACTTTGGTACTAGAGCGTCACACTTTGGCACTAGAGCATCACACTTTGGCACTATATATTCACACTTTGGCAATAGAGCGTCACACACTTTGGCGCTAGAGCTTCAAACTCTAGCACTAGAGCGTCAGACTTTGGCACTACAGCGTCACAATCTGGCACTAGAGCGTCACACTTTGGCACTAGAGCTCCAAACGTTGGCATTAGAGCATCACGATTTGGCACTAGAGTGTCACACTTTGGCACTAGAGCGTCACACTTTGGCACTAGAGCCTCACACTTTGGCACTAGAGTGTCAAACTTTGGCACTAGAGAGTCACCCTTTGGCACAAGAGCGTCACACTTTTAGACTAGAGCGTCACACTTTGGCACTTGAGCGTCACACTTTGGCACTGGAGCGTCACAATTTGACACTAGGGCGTCACACTTTGGCACTAAAGCGCCACGCTTTGGCACTTAAGCTTCACACTTTGGCACTAGAGCGTCACTCTGTGGCACTAGACCTTCACAATTTGGAACTAGAGCATCACACTTTGGCACTATAGCGTCACACTTTGGCACTAGATCCTCACACTTTGGCACTATAGTTTTGAACTTTGGCACTAGAGCGTCACACTTTGGCACTAGAGCGTCACACGTTTGGAATATAGTGTCGCACTTTGGAACTAGTGCGTCATACTTTGGCACTAGAGCATCACACTTGGACACTATAGCGTCATATTTTGGCACTAGAGATTCACACTTTGGCACAAGAGCGTCACACTTTGGCACTAGAGTGTAACACTTTGGCACTAGAGCGTCTCACTTTGGCACTAGAACTTCAAACTTTGGTACTAGAGCATCAGACTTTGGCACTGCATCGTCACACTTTGGCACTAGAGCGTCACACTTTGGCACTAGAGCATCACACGTTGGCACTAGAGCATCACACTTTGGCACTAGAGCATCACACGTTAGCACTAGAGCGTCACACTTTGGCACTAGAGCATCTCACTTTGGCTCTAGTGCTTCACACTTTGGCAGTAGAGCGTCACAGTGTGGCACTAGACGTTCACACTTGGGTACTAGAGCTTTACACTTTGGCACTAGAGCGTCCCACTTTGGCACAGGATAGTCACACTTTGGCAATAGAGGGTCACACTTTCGTACTAAAGCGTCACACTTGGGCACTATAGTTTCGAAATTTGGCACTAGAGCGTCACACTTTGGCACTAAAGCATCACTCTTTGGCACTAGAGCGTCACACTTTGGCACTGGAGCGTCACACTTTGGCACTATAGCATCACACTTTGGCACTAGAGCTCCACACTTTGGCACTATAGCGTCACACTTTGGCACTACAGCGTCACACTTTGGCACTAGAGCGTCACACTCTGGAGCTAGAGATCCAAACGTTGGCACTAGAGCGTCACATTTTGGTACTAGAGCTTCTCACTTTGGCACTCGAGCGTCACACGTTGGCACTAGAGCATCATACTTTGGCACTAGCGCTTCACACTTTGGCACTAGAGCTTCACAAATTGGCACTAGAGCGTCACACTTTGGTACTAGAGCGTCACACTTTGGCACTAGAGCTTTACACTTTGGCACTAGAGCGTCACTCGTTGGAACTAGAGTGTCACACTTTGGCACTAGAGTGTCACACTTTGGCATTAGAGTGTCACGCTTTGGCACTATAGTGTCACACTTTGGAACTAGAGCGTCACATTTTGACACTAGAGCATCTCACTTTGGCAATAAAGTGTTGCTCTTTGGAACTAGAGCGTCACACTTAGGCACTAGAGCGTCACACGCTGGTACTAGAGCGTCACACTTTGGCACTAGAGCATCACACTTAGGCACTAGAGAAACACACTTTGGCACTAGAGCGTCACACTTTAGGACTAGAGTGTCAGACTTTGGCACTAGAGCGTCACACTTTGGCACTAGAGCTCCAAACTCTGGCAATAGAGCGTCAGACTTTGGCACTACAGCGTCACACTTTGGCAATAGAGCGTCACACTTTGGCACTAGAGCATCATACTTTGGCACTAGAGCTTTACACTTTGGCACTAGAGCGTCACACTTTGACACTGCAGAGTCACACTTTGGCACTACAGCATCACACTTTGGCATTAGAGCTCCAAACGTTGGCATTATAGCATTACAATTTGGCACTAGAGCGTCACACTTTGGCACTAGAGTGTCACACGTTTGGCACTAGATCATCACACTTTGGCCCTAGACCTTCACACTTTGGCACTAGATCGTCATACTTTGGCACAGGAGAGTCACACTTTGGCACCAGAGCTTCATACGATGGTACTAGAGCGTCACACTTTGGCACTAGATCGTCCTAGTTTGGAACTACAGCGTCACACGTTGGCACTAGAGCGTCACACTTTGGTTCTTGAGCATCATTCGTTGGCACTAGAGCTTCACAATGTGGCACTAGAGCGTCATACTTTGGCACTAGAGCCTCACACGTTGGCACCAGAGCGTTACACTTTGGCACTAGAGCTTCACACTTTGGCACTAGAGCGTCACACTTGAGAACTAGAGCATCACACTTTGGCACTAGATCATCACACATTGGCACTAGAGCACCACACGTTGACACTAGAGTTTTGAACTTTGGCACTAGAGCGTCACACTTTGGTACTAGAGCGTCACACTTCGACACAAGAGCTTCACACTTTGGCACTAGAGCTTCACACTTTGGCACTGGAGCATCACCCTTTAGCACTAGAGCATCGAACTTTGACACTAGAGCGTCACACTTTGGTGGTAGAGCGTCACCCTTTGGCACATGAGCGTCATACTTTGGGACTAGAGCGTCACACTTTGGCACTAGAGCATCACACTTTGGCACTAGAGCGTCACACTTTGGCACTAGAGTGTCACGCTTTGGCACTATAGCGTCACACTGTGGCACTAGCACTTCACAGTTTGGCACTAGAGCATCACACTGTGGCACTAGACCTTCACACTTTGGTACTAGAGCATCACACTTTGGCACTTGAGTTTCGAGCTTTGGCACTAGAGCGTCACACTTTGGCACTAGAGCATCACATTTTTGCAATTGAGTGTTGCACAGTGGAACTAGAGCGTCACACCTTGGTACTAGAGCATCACACTTTGGTACTAGAGCGTCACACTTTGGCACTGGAGCATCACACTTTGGCACTTGAGATTCACACGTTGACGCAATAGCGTCACACTTTGGCACTATAGTGTAACACTTGGCACTAGAGCGTCACACTTTGGCACTAGAGCTTCAAACTTTGGCACTAGAGCGTCAGCATTTGGCACTACAGCATCACACTTTGGCACTAGAGCGTCACACTCTGGCACTAGCGCTTCACACTTTGGCACTAGAGCGTCACATTGTGGCACTAGACCTTAACACTTTGGTACTAGAGCGTCACACTTTGGCAGTAGAGCTTCACACTTTGGCACTAGAGCGTCACACTTTGGCACAGGAGAGTCACACTTTGGCACTAGAGCGTCACACTTTGGCACTAGAGTGCCACACTTGGGCACTAGAGTTACGAACTTTGGCACTAGAGCGTCACACTTTGGCACTAGAGCGTCACACTTTGACACTAGGGCCTCACACTTTGGCACTTGAGTTTCGAGATTTGGCACTAGAGCGTCAAACTTTGTTACTAGAGCGTCACACTTTTGCAATAGACTGTTGCACTTTGGAACTAAAGCGTCACACTTTGGTACTAGAGCGTCATACTTGGGTACTAGAGCATCACACTTAGGCACTAGAGCATCACACTTTGGCACTTGACATTCACACTTTGGCGCAAGAGCGTCACACTTTGGCACTAGAGTGTGACACTTTGGCACTAGAGCGTTACACTTAAACTCTAGAGCTTCAAACTTTGGCACTATAGCGTCAGCCTTTGGCACTAGAGTGTCACACTTTTGCACTAGAGTTTCAAACCTTAGAACTAGAGCCTCGCACTTTGGCACTAGAGCGTCACACTTTGGCACTAGAGCGTCACACTTTGGCACTATAGCATCACTCACACTTTGGCACTAGAGCGTCGCACTTTCGCACTAGAGCGTCACACTTTGGCACTAGAGCGTCACACTTTGGCACTAGCGCTTCACACTTTCACACTAAAGCGTCACACAGTGGCACTAGACCTTCACACTTTGGCACTAGAGCATCACACTTGGGCACTAGAGCGTCATTCTTTGGCACTAGAGCGTCACACTTTTCCACTAGAGCATCACACTTTGGCACTAGAGCGTCACACGTTGGCACTAGAGCTTCACACCTTGGCACTCTAACGTCACACTTTGGCACAAGAGCATCACACTTTGGCACTTGAGCATCACACTTTGGCACTAGAGCTTCACACCTTGGCACTAGAGCATCACACTTTGGCACTAGAGTTCCACACGTTGGCACTAGAGCGTCACACTTTGACACTAGAGTGTCACGCATTGACACTAGAGCATCACACTTTGGCACTAGAGCTTCACACTTTAGCACTAGAGTGTCACTCCTTGGAACTAGAGGGTCACACATTGGCACTATAGTGTCACACTTTGGCACTAGAGCGTCAGACTTTGGCACTAGAGTCTCAAATTTTGGCACTAGAGAGTCACACTTTGGCAATATAGTATCGCACATTGGAACTAGAGCGTCACACTTTGGCACTAGAGCGTCACACTTTGGTACTAGAGCATCATACTTTGGCACTATAGCATCACACCTGGGCACTATAGCGTCACACAAAGGCACTAGAGCATCACACTTTGGCACTAGAGCGTCACACTTTGGCACTAGAGAATCGCAGTTTGGCACTAGACCTCCACACTTTGGCACTAGAGCGTCACACTTTGGCACTACATCATCACACTTTGGCACTAGAGCGTCACACTTTGGCACTAGAGCTCCAATTGTTGGCACTGAGCGTCACACTCTGGCACTAGAGCATCACACTTTGGCACTAGAGTGTCACACCTTTGGCACTCAAGAATCACACTTTGGCACTAGACATTCACGCTTTTGGCACTAGAACGTTACACTTTGGCACTACATTGTCACACTTTGGCACTAGAGCGTCACACTTTGGCCATATTGCTTCATACTTTGGTACTAGAGCGTCACACTTTGGCACTTGAGCGTCCCACTTTGGCACGAGAGCGTCACACTTTGGCACTAAAGTGTCACGGTTTGGCACTAGAGCGTCGCACTTTGTCACTATACCATCACACCTTGGCACTAGAGCGTCACACGTTGGCACTAGCGCTTCACACTTTCGCACTAGAGCATCACAGTGTGGCACTAGACCTTCACACTTTGGCACTATAGCGTCACACTTTGGTACTAGCGCGTCACATGTTGGCACTAGAGCTTCAAACTTTGGCAGTAGAGCGTCAGATATTGGCACTACAGCATCACACTTAGGCACAAGAGCGTCACACTTTGGCACTAGAGTATCACACTTTGGCACTAGTGTTTCAAACTTTGGCACTAGAGCATCACACTTTTGCACTAGAGCGTCACAATTTGGCAGTATAGCGTCACACGTTGCCACTATAGTGTCGTACTTTGGCACTATATGTCAAAAAAATGCAGGTAGGAGAGCAGCGGCAGCAGAAGCAAGCAGAAGCGGCAGGACATGCGAGCGTACGTCAGCAGAGTGACGTAGGCGAGAGCGATCCGAGGAGTTAGTCGCGAGATCAGATAGAGGCTGAGACGCGAGGTAGCCAATTGTCTTGGCCTTGCTCCAGTTGTCTTGGGCTTGCTCCAGCTGTTTTGGCATTGATCCAGTTGTCTTGGCCTTGCTCCAGCTGTCTTGGGCCTACTCCAACTGGAGCAAGCCCAAGACAACTGGAGCTATCCCAAGACAAGTGGAGCAAGCCCAAGACAACTAAAGCAAGCCCAAACAACTGAAGCAAGACCAAGACAAATGGAGCAAGCCCAAGACAGCTGGAGCATGCCCAATGCAACTGGGGCAAGCCGGAGACAACAAGAGCAATGCAAAGATAACTAGAGCAAGGCCAATACAACTAGGGCAAGCCCAAGACAAGTGGAGTAAGGCCAAGACAACTGGAGCAAGGCCAAGACAACTGGAGCAAGCCCAAGACAACTGGTACAAGCCCAAGACAACGGGATCAAGCCCAAGACAACTGAAGCCAGGCCAAGAAAACTGGAGCCAGGCCATGAAAACAGAAGCAAGCCCAAGACAACTGGAGCAAGCCCAAGACAACTGGAGCAGGTCCAAGACAACTGGAGCAAGGCCAAGACAACTAGATCAAGGCCAAAACAACTGGAGCAAGCCCAAGACAACTAGAGCAGGCCCAATATAACTGGAGCAAGGCAAAGACAACTGGAGCACGGCCAAGACAACTGGAGCAAGGCCAAGTGAACTGGAGCAATGCCAAGAAAGTTGGAGCAAGCCCAATACAACTGGAGCTAGGCCAAGACAACTAGAGCAAGCCCAACACAACTAGAGCAAGCCCAAGATACCTGGGGCAAGCCCAAGACAACTGGAGCAAGGCCAAGACAACAGGAGCAAGGCCAAGACAGCAGGAGCAAGACCTAGACAGCTTGAGTAAGGCCAATACAACTGGAGCAAGCCTACAACAACTGGAGCAAGCCCAATGCAACTGGAGCAAGGCCAAGACTGTCAGTACTTTGGAATCAAGCAGCGATAGTCCTGGGAACAGTTCACAGTGCTGTTGAGAATAGACAACAAGCTGCACGCTTGAAACACGTGAGAGGTTGGAATGAAGCGACTGTGCATGAGGCTGTGGCTGGATGGAATGACGATGAGAGCTGGAAGCATGAGGATAGCAAGCGGAAGCTGGAAGTGTACGCAGCACTGAGAGTACGGGTGCAAAGAGATGACGAGCCGCAGCAGCCGAGGTGCGGGCGAGGAAGGTACTCTCGGAAGCTCGCGTGGGCGCAGTTCCAAGGGCACGGGCGCTGACGGATGATGGGTGTTGACGAGGCCGCAGCACTGAAATGCGCGCAAGAGATGCAGGACTTAAAGATAAGCTGGACGAACGAGAGCAACGTGAGAAGGAGGAGCAATCTTGAGCACAGTGCTGGAAGGGACAATTTGTACTTTCTAGTCAATAACTAGTATTCACAAACCATTACCGTCCACCCTGCCCATTTGTGACTCGTGTTATGAGTTTTCAAAGTTTACCACACTTGGTGACATTATTTGGTCATGGTCAGTGACATATGCCTACTTTGGTTGGTCATCGTGCATGGTCTCCACACCGTGTTACAGCGTATTGAGGCCCCTTGTGATTGCTATTTGATACTTGGTGTTCCCAAACCATTCTTTCCCCCTCTGACCATTTGTGACTCGTATTATGAGTTGTCAACGTTGACCACACACAGCAAAGTTCTTTGGTCAAAGGCTGTACATATGCCTACTTTGGTAGGTCATTGTGCATGATAGCCACACCGTGCTACTACTGACTGAAGGTCGTTGTACTTGGTAGTTGAAAACCAATATTCGCATAGTATTGTTTCCTCTCCTGACCGTTTGTGACTCGTGTTATGGTTGGTCAACGTTGACCACCCATGTTGAAATTCTCTGGTCATGATCAGTGACATATGCCTAGTTTGGTTGTTTGGTGTGAATATTAGCCACACCGTGCCACTACGTATTGAAGTTCTTTGTCCTTCCTAGTCGATACATAGGCTTCCCAAACCATTGTCTCTCCCTCTGACCATTTGTGACTCGTGTTATGAGTTGTCAATGTTGACCACACATAGTGGACTTCTTCGGTCGTATTCAGTGACGTATGCATCCTTGGGTTGGTCATTGTGCACGCTACCCATACTGTGCCACTACTTGTTGAAAGTTTTTGGACTTGCTAGTTGATAACTAATGTTCCCAACCCATTGATTTCCCCTCTGACCATTTGTGAATCGTGTTATGCATTTTCAAATTCACCACATGAAGTGAAATGTGTTGGTCATGGTTCGTGACATATGCATACTTTGGTTGGTCACTGTGCATTGAAGCCACATTGTGCCACTACATATTGAAGGTATTTGTACTTTCTAGTCAATAACTTGTATTCACAAACCATTACCGTCCACCCTGCCCATTTGTGACTCGTGTTATGAGTTTTCAAAGTTTACCACACTTGGTGACATTATTTGGTCATGGTCAGTGACATATGCCTACTTTGGTTGGTCATCGTGCATGGTCTCCACACCGTGCCACAGCGTATTGAGGCCCCTTGTGCTTGCTATTTGATACTTGGTGTTCCCAAACCATTCTTTCCCCCTCTGACCATGTGTGACTCGTATTATGAGTTGTCAACGTTGACCACACACAGCAAAGTTCTTTGGTCAAAGGCAGTACATATGCCTACTTTGGTAGGTCATTGTGCATGGTAGCCACACCGTGCTACTAATGACTGAAGGTCGTTGTACTTGGTAGTTGAGAACCAATATTCACATAGCATTGTTTCCTCTCCTGACCGTTTGTGACTCGTGTTATGGTTGGTCAACGTTGACCACCCATGTTGAAATTCTCTGGTCATGATCAGTGACATATGCCTAGTTTGGTTGTTTGGTGTGAATATTAGCCACACCGTGCCACTACGTATTGAAGTTCTTTGTCCTTTCTAGTCGATACATAGGCTTCCCAAACCATTGTCTCTCCCTCTGACCATTTGTGACTCGTGTTATGAGTTTTCAAAGTTTACCACACTTGGTGACATTATTTGGTCATGGTCAGTGACATATGCCTACTTTGGTTGGTCATCGTGCATGGTGTCCACACCGTGCCACAACGTATTGAAGCCACTTGTGCTTGCTATGTGATACTTGGTGTTCCCAAACCATTCTTTCCCCCTCTGACCATTTGTGACTCGTGTTATGAGTTGTCAATGTTGACCACACATAGTGGACTTCTTCGGTCGTATTCAGTGACGTATGCATCCTTGGGTTGGTCATTGTGCACGCTACCCATACTGTGCCACTACTTGTTGAAGGTTTTGGACTTGCTAGTTGATAACTAATGTTCCCAACCCATTGATTTCCCCTCTGACCATTTGTGACTCGTGTTATGCATTTTCAAATTCACCACATGAAGTGAAATGTGTTGGTCATGGTTCGTGACATATGCATACTTTGGTTGGTCACTTTGCATTGAAGCCACATTGTGCCACTACATATTGAAGGTATTTGTACTTGCTAGTCGATAACTAGTATTCACAAACCATTACCGTCCACCCTGCCCATTTGTGACCCGTGTTATGAGCTGTCAAAGTTTACCACACTTAGTGACATTATTTGGTCATGGCCAGTGACATATGCCTACTTTGGTTGGTCATCGTGCATGGTCTCCACACCGTGCCACAGCGTATTGAAGCCCCTTGTGCTTGCTAGTTGATACTCGGTGTTCCCAAACCATTCTTTCCCCCTCTAACCATTTGTGACTCGTATTATGAGTTGTCAACGTTGATCACACACAGCGGATTTCTTTGGTCAAAGGCAGTACATATGCCTACTTTGGTAGGTCATTGTGCATGGTAGCCACACCGTGCTACTACTGACTGAAGGTCGTTGTACTTGGTAGTTGAGAACCAATATTCACATAGCATTGTTTCCTCTCCTGACCGTTTGTGATTCGTGTTATGGTTGGTCAACGTTGACCACCCGTGTTGAGATTCTCTGGTCATGATCAGTGACATATGCCTAGTTTGGTTGTTTGGTGTGCATATTAGCCACACCGTGCCACTACGTATTGATATTCTTTGTCCTTTCTAGTCGATACATAGGCTTCCCAAACCATTGTCTCTCCCTCTGACCATTTGTGACTCATGTTACGAGTTGTCAATGTTGACCACACATAGTGGACTTATTCGGTCGTTGTCTGTGACGTATGCATCCTGTGGTTGGTCACTGTGCACGCTAGCCATACCCTGCCACTGCTTGTTGAAGGTCTTTGTACTTTCTAGTTCATAACTAGTGTTCCCAACCCATTGTTTTCCCTTCTGACCATTAGTGACTCGTGTTATGCGTTTTCAACGTTGACCACACACTGTGAAATTCTTTTGGTCATGGGTTGTGACAAATGCATACTTTGGTTGGTCACTGTGCATTGAAGCCACATTGTGCCACTACATATTGAAGGTATTTGTACTTGCTAGTCGATAACTAGTATTCACAAACCATTACCTTCCACCCTGACCATTTGTGACCCGTGTTATGAGTTGTCAAAGTTTACCACACTTAGTTACATTATTTGGTCATGATCAGTGACATATGCCTACTTTGGTTGGTCATCGTGCATGGTGTCCACACCGTGCCACAACGTATTGAAGCCACTTGTGCTTGCTATGTGATACTTGGTGTTCCCAAACCATTGTTTCGCCCTCTGACCATTTGTGACACGTATTATGAGTTGTCAGCGTTGACCACACACAGCGGATTTCATTGGTCAAAGGCAGTACATATGCCTACTTTGGTCGGTCATTGTGCATGGTAGCCACACCGTGCTTCTACTGACTGAAGGTCGTTGTACTTGGTAGTTGAGAACCGATAGCCCCATAGCATTGTTTCCTCTCCTGACCGTTTGTGACTCGTGTTATGGTTGGTCAACGTTGACCACCCATATTGAGATTCTCTGGTCATGATCAGTGACATATGCCTAGTTTGGTTGTTTGGTGTGCATATTAGCCACACCGTGCCAGTACATATTGAAGTTCTCTGTCCTTTCTAGTTGAAACATAGGCTTCCCAAACCATTGTCTCTCCCTCTAACCATTTGTGACTCGTGTTGTGAGTTGTCAATTTTGACCACACATAGTGGTCTTCTTAGGTCATATTGAGTGACGTATGCATCCTTGGGTTGGTCATTGTGCACGCTACCCATACCGTGCCACTACTTTTTGAAGGTATTTGGACTTGCTAGTTGATAACTAGTGTTTCCAACCCATTGATTTCCCCTCTGACCATTTGTGAATCGTGTTATGCATTTTCAACGTTCACCACATGAAGTGAAATGTGTTGGTCATGGTTCGTGACATATGCATAATTTGGTTTGTCACTGTGCATTGAAGCCACATTGTGCCACTACATATTGAAGGTATTTGTACTTTCTAGTCGATAACTAGTATTCACAAACCATTACCGTCCACCCTGCCCATTTGTGACTCGTGTTATGAGTTGTCAAAGTTTACCACACTTGGTGACATTATTTGGTCATGGTCAGTGACATATGCCTACTTTAGTTGGTCATCGTGCATGGTGTCCACACCATGCCACAACGTATTGAAGCCACTTGTGCTTGCTATGTGATACTTGGTGTTCCCAAACCACTGTTTTTCCCTCTGACCACTTGTGACTCGTATTATGAGTTGTCACCGTTGACCACACACAGCGGATTTCTTTGGTCAAAGGCAGTACATAGGCCTACTTTGGTCGGTCATTGTGCATGGTTGCCACATCGTGCTACTACTGACGGAAGGTCGTTGTACTTGGTAGTTGAGAACCGATATTCCCATAGCATTGTTTCTTCTCCTGACCGTTTGTGACTCGTGTTATGGTCGGTCAACGTTGACCCCCCATATTGAAATTCTCTGGTCATGATCAGTGACATATGCCTAGTTTGGTTGTTTGGTGTGCATATTAGCCACACCGTGCCACTACGTATTGAAGTTCTCTGTCCTTTCTAGTCGATACATAGGCTTCCCAAACCATTGTCTCTCCCTCTGACCATTTGTGACTCGTGTTATGAGTTGTCAATGTTAACCACTCATAGTGGACTTCTTTGGTCGTATTCAGTGACGTATGCATCCTTTGGTTGGTCATTGTGCACGCTACCCATACCGTGCCACTACTTGTTGAAGGTCTTTGGACTTGCTAGTTGACAACTAGTGTTCCCAACCCATTGATTTCCCCTCTGACCATTTATGAATCGTGTTATGCATTTTCAATGTTGACCACATGAAGTGAAGTGTGTTGGTCATGGTTCGTGACATATGCATACTTTGGTTGGTCACTGTGCATTGAAGCCACATTGTTCCACTACATATTAAAGGTATTTGTACTTTCTAGTCGATAACTAGTATTCACAAACCATTACCGTCCACACTGCCCATTTGTGACTCGTGTTATGAGTTGTCAAAGTTTACCACACTTGCTGACATTATTTGGTCATGGTCAGTGACATATGCCTACTTTGGTTGGTCATCGTGCATGGTCTCCACACCGTGCCACAACGTATTGAAGCCCCTTGTGCTTGCTATGCGATACTTGGTGTTTCCAAACCATTGTTTCCCCCTCTGACCATTTGTGACTCGTAGTATGAGTTGTCAGCGTTGACCACACACAGCGGATTTCTTTGGTCAAAGGCAGTATATATGCCTCCTTTGGTCGGTCATTGTGCATGGTAGCCACACCGTGCTACTACTGACTGAAGGTCGCTGTACTTGGTGGCTGAGAACCAATATTCCCATAGCATTGTTTCCTATCCTGACCGTTTGTGACTCGTGTTACGGTTGGTCAACGTTGACCACCCATATTGAAATTCTCTGGTCATGAGCAGTGACATATGCCTAGGTTGGTTGTTTGGTGTGCATATTAGCCACACCGTGCCACTATGTATTGAAGTTCTTTGTCAAATCTAGTCAATACATAGGCTTCCCAAACCATTGTCTCTCCCTCTGACTATTTGTGACTCGTGTTATGAGTTGTCAATGTTGACCACACATAGTGGACTTCTTTGGTCGTAGTCAGTGACGTATGCATCCTTTGGTTGGTCACTGTGCACGCTAGCCATACCGTGCCACTGCTTGTTGAAGGTCTTTGTACTTGCTAGTTGATAACTAGTGTTCCCAACCCATTGTTTCCCCATCTAACCATTTGTGACTCGTGTTATGAGTTGTCAATGTTGACCACACATAGTGGACTTCTTTGGTCGTAGTCAGTGACGTATGCATCCTTTGGTTGGTCACTGTGCACGCTAGCCATACCGTGCCACTGCTTGTTGAAGGTCTTTGTACTTGCTAGTTGATAACTAGTGTTCCCAACCCATTGTTTCCCCATCTAACCATTTGTGACTCGTGTTATGCCTTTTCAACGTTGACCAGATGAAGTGAAATTTGTTGGTCATGGTTAGTGACATATACATACTTTGGTTGGTCAATGTGCATTGAAGCCACATTGTGCCACTGCATATTGAAGGTATTTGTACTTGCTAGTCGATAACTAGTATTCACAAACCATTATCTTCCACCCTGACCATTCGCGACTCGTGTTATGAGTTGTCAAAGTTTACCACACATAGTGACATTATTTGGTCATGGTAAGTGACATATGCCTACTTTGGTTGGTCATCGTACATGATCTCCTCACTGTGCTACAGCGTATTACAGCCCCTTGTGCTTGCTATTGATACTTGGTGTTCCCAACCCATTGTTCCCCCCTCTGACCATTTGTGACTCGTATATGAGTTGTCAACGCTAACCACATGGAGCATATTTCTTTGGTCAAAGGCAGTACATATGCCTACTTTGGTCGGTCATTGTGCATGGTAGCCATACCATGCTACTACTGACTGAAGGTCGTTGTACTTGGTAGTTGAGAACCGATATTTCCATAGCATTGTTTCGTCTCCTGACCGTTTGTGAATCGTGTTATGGTTGGTCAACGTTGACCACCCATATTGAAATTCTCTGGACATTATTTGACATATGCCTAGTCTGGTTGTTTGGTGTGCATGTTAGCCACACCGTGCCACTGCGTGTTGAATTTCTTTCTCCTTTCTGGTCAATACATAGGCTTCTTAAACCATTGTCTCTCCATCTGACCATTTGTGACTCGTGTTACGAGTTGTCAATGTTGACCACACATAGTGGACTTATTCGGTCTCAGTCAGTGACGTATGCATCCTTTGGTTGGTCACTGTGCACGCTAGCAATACCGTGCCACTGCTTGTTGAAGGTCTTTATACTTGCTAGTTGATAACTAGTGTTCCCAAACCATTGTTTTCCCCTCTGACCATTTGTGACTCATGTTATGCGTTTTCAACATTGACCACACACTGTGAAATTCTTTTCGTCATGGTTAGTGACATATGCATACTTTGGTTGGTCACTGTGCATTGAAGCCACATTGTGCCACTGCACATTGAAGGTATTTGTACTTGCTAGTCGATAACTAGTATTCATTAACCATTACCTTCCACCCTGACCATTTGTGACTCGTGCTATGAGTTGTCAAAGTTTACCACACTTAGTGACATTATTTGGTCATGGTCAGTGACATATGCCTTCTTTGGTTGGTCATCGTGCATGGTCTCCACACCGTGCCACAACGTATTGAAGCCCCTTGTGCTTGCTATGTGATACTTGGTGTTCCCAAACCATTGTTTCCCCCTCGGACCATTTGTGACTCGAAATATGAGTTGTCACTGTTGACCACACACAGCGGATTTCTTTGGTCAAAGGCAGTATATATGCCTACTTTGGTCGGTCATTGTGCATGGTAGCCACACCGTGCTACTACTGACTAAATGTCGCTGTTCTTGGTAGTTGAGAACCGATATTCCCATAGCATTGTTTCCTCTCCTGACCGTTTGTCACTCATGTTATGGTTGGTCATCGTTGACCACCCATATTGAAATTCTCTGGTCATGATCAGTGACGTATGCCTAGTCGAGTTGTGTGGTGTGCATATTAGCCACACCGTGCCACTATGTATTGAAGTTCTTTGTCAAATAGAGTCAATACATAGGCTTCCCAAACCATTAGCTCTCCCTCTGACCATTTGTGACTCGTGTTATGAGTTGTCAATGTTGACCACACATAGTGGACTTATTTGGTCGTAGTCTGTGACATATGCATCCTTTGGTTGGTCACTGTGCACGCTAGCCATACCGTGCCACTGCTTGCTGAAGGTCTTTGTACTTGCTAGTTGATAACTTGTGTTCCCAACCCATTGTTTTCCCCACTAACCATTTGTGACTCGTGTTGTGCGTTTTCAATGTTGACCACATGAAGTGAAATTTGTTCGTCATGGTTAGTGACATATACATACTTTGGTTGGTCACTGTGCATTGAAGCCACATTGTGCCACTACATATTGAAGGTATTTGTACTTGCTAGTCAATAACTAGTATTCACAAACCATTATCTTCCACCCTGACCATTTGTGACTCGTGTTGTGCGTTTTCAATGTTGACCACATGAAGTGAAATTTGTTCGTCATGGTTAGTGACATATACATACTTTGGTTGGTCACTGTGCATTGAAGCCACATTGTGCCACTACATATTGAAGGTATTTGTACTTGCTAGTCAATAACTAGTATTCACAAACCATTATCTTCCACCCTGACCATTTGTGACTCGTGTTATGAGTTGTCAACGTTTACCACACTTAGTGACATTATTTGGTCATGGTAAGTGACATATGCCTACTTTGGTTGGTCATCGTGCATGGTCTCCTCACTGTGCTACAGCGTATTACAGCCCCTTGTGCTTGCTATTGATACTTGGTGTTCCCAACCCATTGTTTCCCCCTCTGACCATTTGTCGCTCGTATATGAGTTGTCAACGCTGACCACACACAGCAGATTTCTTTGGTCAAAGGCAGTACATATGCCTACTTTGGTCGGTCATTGTGCATGGTAGCCACACCATGCTACTACTGAATGAAGGTTGTTGTACTTGGTAGTTGAGACCTGATATTCCCCTTGCATTGTTTCCTCTCCTGACCGTTTGTGACTCGTGTTATGGTTGGTCAATGTTGACCACCCATATTGAAATTCTCTGGTCATGGTCAGTGACATGTGCCTATTTTTGTTGTTTGGTGTGCATATTTGCCACACTCTGCCACTACATATTGAAGTTCTTTGTCCTTTCTAGTCAATACATAGGCTTCTTAACCATTGTCTCTCCCCCTGACCATTTGTGACTCGTGTTATGAGTTGTCAATGTTGACCACACATAGTGGACTTATTCGGTCGTAGTCAGTGACATATGCATCCTTTGGTTGGTCACTGTGAGCGCTAGCCATACCGTGCCACTACTTGTTAAAGGTCTTTGTACTTGCTAGTAGATAACTAGTGTTCCCAACCCATTGTTTTTCCCTCTGACCATTTGTGACTCGTGTCATGCGTTTTCAACGTTGACCACACAATGTGAAAGTCTTTTGGTCATGGTTTGTGACATATGCATTCTTTGGTTTGTCACTATGAATTGAAGCCACATTGTGCCACTACATATGGATGGTATTTGTACTTGCTAGTTTATAACTAGTATTGACAAACCATTACACTTCACCCTGACCATTTGTGACCCGTGTTATGAGTTGTCAAAGTTTACCACACTTAGTGACAATATTTGGTCATGGTCAGTGACATATGCCTACTGTGGTTGGTCATCGTGCGTTGCCTCCACACCGTGTAACAACTATTGAAGCCCCTTGTGCTTGCGATTTGATACTTGGTGTTCCCAAACCATTCTTTCCCCCTCTGACCATTTGTGACTCGTATTATGAGTTGTCAACGTTGACCACACACAGCGGATTTCTTTGGTCAAAGGCAGTACATATGCCTACATTGGTCGGTCATTGTGCATGGTTGCCACACCGTGCTACTACTGACTGAAGGTCGTTGTACTTGGTAGTGGAGATTCGATATTTCCATAGCATTGTTTCATCTCCTGACCGTTTGTTACTTGTGTTATGGTTGGTCAACGTTGACCACCCATACTGAAATTCTCTGGACATCATCTGACATATGCCCAGTCTGGTTGTTTGGTGTGCATATTAGCCACCCCGGGCATTTGCGTGTCGAAGTTATTTGTCCTTTCTAGTCAATACATAGGCTTCTTAAACCATTGTCTCTCCCTCTGACCATTTGTGACTCGTGTTACGAGCTGTCAATGTTGACAAAACATGGTGGACTTATTCGGTCTCAGTCAGTGACGTATGCATCCTTTGGTTGGTCACTGTGCACGCTAGCCATACCGTGCCACTGCTTGTTGAAGGTCTTTGTACTTGCTAGTTGATAACTAGTGTTCCCAAACCATTGTTTTTCCCTCTGACCATTTGTGACTCGTGTTACGAGCTGTCAATGTTGACAAAACATGGTGGACTTATTCGGTCTCAGTCAGTGACGTATGCATCCTTTGGTTGGTCACTGTGCACGCTAGCCATACCGTGCCACTGCTTGTTGAAGGTCTTTGTACTTGCTAGTTGATAACTAGTGTTCCCAAACCATTGTTTTTCCCTCTGACCATTTGTGAATCATGTTATGCGTTTTCAACATTGACCACACTGTGAAATTATTTTGGTCATGGTTTGTGACATATGCATACTTTGGTTTGTCACTGTGCATTGAAGCCACATTGTGCCACTACATATGGAAGGTATTTGTACTTGCTAGTCGATGACTAGTATTGTCAAACCATTACCTTCCACCCTGACCATTTGTGACCCGTGTTATGATTTGTCAAAGTTTACCACACTTAGTGACAGTATTTGGTCATGGTCAGTGACATATGCCTACTTTGGTTGGTCATCGTGCATGGCCTCCACACCGTGCCACAACGTATTGAAGCGCCTTGTGCTTGCTATTTGATACTTGGTGTTCCCAAACCATTCTTCCCCCCTCTGACCATTTGTGACTCGTATTATGAGTTGTCAACGTTGACCACACATAGCGGATTTCTTTGGTCAAAGGCAGTACATATGCCTACTTTGGTCGGTCATTGTACATGGTAGCCACACTGTGCTACTACTGACTGAAGGTCGTTGTACTTGGTAGTTGAGACCCGATATTTCCATAGCATTGTTTCATCTCCTGACCGTTTGTGACTCGTGTTATGGTTGGTCAACGTTGACCACCCACATTGAAATTCTCTGGACATCATCTGACATATGCCTAGTCTGGTTGTTTGGTGTGCATATTAGCCACACCGGGCCTTTGCGTGTTGAAGTTATTTATCCTATCTAGTCAATACATAGGCTTCTTAAACCATTGTCTCTCCCTCTGACCATTTGTGACTCGTGTTACGAATTGTCAATGTTGACCAAACATGGTGGACTTATTCGGTCTCAGTCAGTGACGTATGCATCCTTTGGTTGGTCACTGTGCACGCTAGACATACCGTGCCACTGCTTGTTGGAGGTATTTGTACTTGCTAGTTGATAACTAGTGTTCCCAAACCATTGTTTTCCCGTGGACCATTTGTGACACATGTTTTGTGTTTTCAACGTTGTGAAATTCTTTTGGTCATGGTTTGTGACATATGCATACTTTGGTTGGTCACTGTGCATTGAAGCCACATTGTGCCACTACACATTGAAGGTATTTGTACTTGCTAGTTGATAACTAGTAATCACAAACCATTACCTTCCACCCTGACCATTTGTGACCCGTGTTATGAGTTGTCAAAGTTTACCAGACTTAGTGACTTTATTTGGTCATGGTCAGTGACATATGCCTACTTTGGTTGGTCATCGTGCATAGTCTCCACACCGTGCCACAACTTATTGAAGCCCCTTGTGCTTGCTATGTGATACTTGGTATTTCCAAACCATTGATTCCCCCTCTGACCATTTGTGACTCGTATTATGAGTTGCCAGCGTTGACCACACAAAGCGGATTTCTTTGGTCAAAGGCAGTACATATGCCTACTTTGGTTGGTCATTGTACATGGTAGCCACACCATGCTACTACTGACTGAAGTTCGTTGTACTTGGTAGTTGAGAACCGATATTCCCATGGCATTGTTTCCTAACTTGACCGTTTATGACTCGTGTTATGGTTGGTCAACGTTCACCACCAATATTGAAATTCTCTGGACATCATCTCACTTATGCCTAGTCTGGTTGTTTGATGTGCATATTAGCCACGCCTTGCCACTACCTATTGAAGTTCTTTGTCCTTTCTAGTCAATACATAGGCTTCTTAAACCATTGTCTCTCCCTCTGACCATTTGTGACTCGTGTTACGAGTTGTCAATGTTGACCACACATAGTGGAATTATTCGGTCGTAGTCAGTGACGTATGCATCCTTTGGTTGGTCACTGTGCACGCTATCCATACCGTGCCACTGCTTGTTGAATGTCTTTGTACTTGCTAGTTGATAACTAGTGTTCCCAAGCCATTGTTTTCCCCTCTGACCATTTGTGACTCATGTTATGTGTTTTCAATGTTGACCACACACTGTGAAATTCTTTTGGTCATGGTTTTTGACATATGCATACTTTAATTTGTCACTGTGCATTGAAGCCACATTGTGCCACTACATATGGAAGGTATTTGTACTTGCTAGTCGGTAACTAGTATTGACAAACCATTACCTTCCACCAAGACCCGTTGTGACCTGTGTTATGAGTTGTCAAAGTTTACCACACTTAGTGACAGTATTTGGTCATGGTCAGTGACATATGCCTACTTTGGTTGGTCATCGTGCATGGCCTCCACACCGTCCCACAACGCATTGAAGCCCCTTGTGCTTGCTATTTGATACCTGGTGTTCCCAAACCATTGTTTCGCCCTCTGACCATTTGTGACTCGTATTATGAGTTGTCAACGATGACCACACACAGCGGAATTCTTTGGTCAAAGGCAGTACATATGCCTACTTTGGTCGGTCATTGTGCATGGTAGCCACACCGTGCTACTACTGACTGAAGGTCGTTGTACTTGGTAGTTGAGAACCAATATTCGCATAGCATTGTTTCCTCTCCTGATCGTTTGTGACTCGTGTTATGGTTGGTCAGCGATGACCACCCATAATGAAATTCTCTGGTCATGATTAGTGACATATGCCTAGTTTCGTTGTTTGGTGTGCATATTAGCCACACCATGCCACTACGTATTGAAGTTATTTGTCCTTTCTAGTCAATACATAGGCTTCCCAAACCATTGTCTCTCCCTCTGACCATTTGTGACTCGTGTTATGAGTTGTCAATGTTGACCACACATAGTGGACTTCTTCGGTCGTATTCAATGACGTATGCATCCTTTGGTTGGTCATTGTGCACACTAGCCATACCGTGCCACTACTTGTTGAAGGTCTTTGGACTTGCTAGTTGATAACTAGTGTTCCCAACCCATTGTTTTCCCCTCTGACCATTTGTGAATCGTGTTATGCGTTTTCAACGTTGACCACATGAAGTGAAATTTGTTGGTCATGGTTCGTGACATATGCATACTTTGGTTGGTCACTGTGCATTGAAGCCACATTGTACAACTACATATTGAAGGTATTTGTACTTGCTAGTCGATGAATAGTATTCACAAACCATTACCGTCTACCCTGACCATTTTGTGACCCGTGTTATGAGTTGTCAAAGTTTACCACACTTAGTGACATTATTTGGTCATGGTCAGTGACATATGCCTACTTTGGTTGGTCATTGTGCATGGTCTCCACACCGTGCTACTACTGACTGAAGGTCGTTGTACTTGGTAGTTGAGAACCGATATTCCCATAGCATTGTTTCCTCTCCTGACCGTTTGTGACTCGTGTTATGGTTGGTCAATGTTGACCACCCATATTGAAATTATCTGGTCATGATCAGTGACATATGCCTAGTTAGGTTGTTTGGTGTGCATATTGGCCACATTGTGCCACTATGTATTGACGGTCTTTGTCAAATATAGTCAATACATAGGCTTTCCAAACCATTGTCTATCCCTCTAACCATTTGTGACTCGTGTTATGAGTTGTCAATGTAGACCACACATACTGGAATTATTTGGGCGTAGTCAGTGACGTATGCATCCTTCGGTTGGTCACTGTGCACGCTAGCCATACCGTGCCACTGCTTGTCGAAGGTCTTTGTACTTGCTAGTTGATAACTAGTGTTCCCAACCCATTGTTTTCCCCTCTGACCATTTGTGACTCGTGTTATGCGTTTTCAACGTTGACCACATGAAGTGAATTTTGTTGGTCATGGTTAGTGACATATACATACTTTGGTTGGTCACTGTGCATTGAAGCCACATTGTGCCACTACATATTGAAAGTATTTGTACTTGCTAGTCGATAACTAGTATTCACAAACCATTGTCTTCCACCCTGACCATTTGTGACTTGTGTTATGAGTTGTCAAAGTTTACCACACTTAGTGACATTATTTGGTCATGGTCAGTGACTTATGCGTACTTTGGTTGGTCATCTTGCATGGTCTCCTCACCGTGCCACAGCGTATTGCAGCCCCTTGTGCTTGCTATTTGATACTTGGTGTTCCCAAACCATTTTTTCCCCCTCTGACCATTTGTGACTCGTACATGAGTTGTCAATGTTGACCACACACAGCAAATTTCTTTGGTCAAATGCAGTACATATGCCTACTTTGGTTGGTCATTGTGCATGCTAGCCACACCATGCTACAACTGACTGAAGGTCATTGTACTTGGTAGTTGAGAACCGATATTCCCATAGCATTGTTTCCTCTCCTGACCGTTTGTGACTCGTGTTATGGTTGGTCAACGTTGACCACCCATATTGAAATTCTCTGGTCATGATCAGTGACATATGCCTAGTTTGGTTGTTTGGTGTGCATATTAGCCACACCGTGCCACTACGTATTGAAGTTCTTTGTCCTTTCTAGTCAATACATAGGCTTC
>SZWC01001613.1:160719-180627 GCA_023375785.1 Penium margaritaceum | reverse complement strand
CCGATATTCCCATAGCATTGTTTCCTCTCCTGACCGTTTGTGACTCGTGTTATGGTTGGTCAGCGTTGACCACCCATATTGAAATTCTCTGGTCATGATCAGTGACATATGCCTAGTTTGGTTGTTTGGTGTGCATGTTAGCCACACCGTACCACTATGTATTGAAGTTATCTGTCCTTTATAGTCAATACATAGGCTTCTTAACCATTGTATCTCCCTCTGACCATTTGTGACTCGTGGTATGAGTTGTCAATGTTGACCACACATAGTGGACTTATTCGGTCTGAGTCAGTAACGTGTGCATCCTTTGGTTGGTCACTGTGCACGCTAGCCATACCGTGCCACTGCTTGTTGAAGCTCTTTGTACTTGCTAGTTGATAACTAGTGTTCCCAACCCATTGTTTACCCCTCTGACCATTTGTGACTCGTGTTATGCGTTTTCAACGTTGACCACACTGTGAATTTTTTTTGGTCATGGTTAGTGACATATGCATACTTTGGTTGGTCAATGTGCATTGAAGCCACATTGTGCCACTACATATCGAAGGTATTTGTACTTGCTAGTCGATAACTAGTATTCACAAACCATTGGCTTCCACCCTGACCATTTGTGACTCGTGTTATGAGTTGTCAATGTTTACCACACTTAGTGACAGTATTTGGTCATGGTCAGTGACATATGCCTACTTTGGTTGGTCATCGTGCATGGTCTCCACACCGTGTCACAACGTATTGAAGCCCCTTGTGCTTGCTATTGGATACTCGGTGTTCCCAGACCATTCTTCCCCCCTCTGGTCATTTGTGACTCGTATTATGAGTTGTCAACGTTGACCAAACACAGCGGTTTTTCTTTGGTCAAAGGCAGTACATATGCCTACTTTGGTCGGTCATTCTGCATGGTAGCCACACCGTGCTACTACTGACTGAAGGTCGTTGTACTTGGTAGTTGAGAACCGATATTTCCATAGCATGGTTTCATCTCCTGACCATTTGTGACTCGTGTTATGGTTGGTCAACGTTGACGATCCATACTGAAATTCTCTGGACATCGTCTGACATATGCCTAGTTAGGTTGTTTGGTGTGCATATTAGTTACACCGTGCCGCTGCGTGTTGAAGTTATTTGTCCTTCCTATTCAATACATAGACTTCTTAAACCATTTTCTCTCCCTTTGACCATTTGTGACTCGTGTTAAGAGTTGTCAATGTTGACCACACATAGTGGACTTGTTCAGTCTCAATCAGTGACGTATGCATCCTTTGGTTTGTCACTGTGCACTGTAGCCATACCGTGACACTGCTTGTTGAAGGTCTTTGTACTTGCTAGTTGATAACTAGTGTTCCCAAACCATTGTTTTCCCCTCTGACCATTTGTGACTCATGTTATGCGTTTTCAACGTTGACCACACACTGTGCAATTCTTTTGGTCATGGTTTGTGACATATGCATACTTTGGTTGGTCACTGTGCATTGAAGCCACATTATGCCACTACATATTCAAGGTATTTGTACTTGCTAGTCGATAACTAGTATTCACTAACCATTACCTTCCACCCTGACCATTTGTGACCCGTGTTATGAGTTGTCAACGTTTACCACACTTAGTGACATTATTTGGTCATTGTCAGTGACATATGCCTACTTTGGTTGGTCATCGTGCATGGTCTTCAAACCGTGCCACAACTTATTGAAGCCCATTGTGCTTGCTATGTGATACTTGGTCTTCCCAACCCATTGTTTCCCCCTCCGACCATTTGTGACTCGTATTATGAGTTGCCAGCGTTGACCACACAAAGCGGATTTCTTTGGTGAAAGGCAGTACATATGCCTACTTTGGTCGGTCATTGTGCATAGTAGCCACACCGTGCTTCTACTGACTGAAGGTCATTGTACTTGGTAGTTGAGAACCGATATTCCCATGGCATTGTTTCCTCTCCTTACCATTTGTGACTCGTGTCATGGTTGGTCAACGTTGACCACCCATATTGAAATTCTCTGGACATCATCTCACATATGCCTAGTCTGGTTGTTTGGTGTGCATATAAGCCACACCGTGCCACTATGTATTGAAGGTCTTTGTCAAATATAGTCAATACATAGGCTTCCCAAACCATTGTCTCTCCCTCTGACCATTTGTGACTCGTGTTATGAGTTGTCAATGTTGACCAGACATACTGGAATTATTTGGGCGTAGTCAGTGACGTATGCATCCTTTGGTTGGTCACTGTGCACGCTAGCCATACCGTGCCACTGCTTGTCGAATGTCTTTGTACTAGCTAGTTGATAACTAGTGTTCCCAACCCATTGTTTTCCCCAATGACCATTTGTGACTCGTGTTATGCGTTTTGAACGTTGACCACATGAAGTGAAATTTGTTGGTCATGGTTAGTGACATATACATACTTTGGTTGGTCACTGTGCATTGAAGCCACATTGTGCCACTACATATTGAAAGTATTTGTACTTGCTAGTCGATAACTAGTATTCACAAACCATTATCTTCCACCCTGACCATTTGTGACTTGTGTTATGAGTTGTCAAAGATTACCACACTTAGTGACATTATTTGGTCATGGTCAGTGACATATGCCTACTTTGGTTGGTCATCTTGCATGGTCTCCTCACCGTGCCACAGCGTATTGCAGCCCCTCGTGCTTGCTATTTGATACTTGGTGTTCCCAAACCATTGTTTCCCCCTCTGACCATTTGTGACTCGTATATGAGTTGTCAACATTGACCACACACAGCAGATTTCTTTGGTCAAAGGCAGTACATATGCCTACGTTGGTCGGTCATTGTGCATGCTAGCCACACCATGCTACAACTGACTGAAGGTCGTTGTACTTGGTAGTTGAGAACCAATATTCCCATAGCATTGTTTCATCTCCTGACCGTTTGTGACTCGTGTTATGGTTGGTCAACGTTGACCACCCATATTGAAATTCTCTGGACATCATCTGACATATGCCTAGTCTGGTTGTTTGGTGTGCACAGTAGCCACACCGTGCAACTGCGTGTTGAAGTTCTCTTTCCTTTCTAGTCAATACATAGGCTTCTTAAACCATTGTCTCTCCCTTTGACCATTTGTGACTCGTGTTACGAGTTGTCAATGTTGACCACACATAGTGGACTTATTCGGTCTGAGTCAGTGACGTGTGCATCCTTTGGTTGGTCACTGTGCACGCTAGCCATACCGTGCCATTGCTTGTTGAAGGTGCTTGTACTTGCTAGTTGATAACTAGTGTTCCCAAACCATTGTTTTCCCTTCTAACCATTTGTGACTCATGTTATGTGTTTTCAACGTTGACCACACACTGTGAAATTCTTTTGGTCATGGTTTGTGACATGTGCATACTTTGGTTGGTCACTGTGCATTGAAGCCACATTGTGCCACTACATATTGAAGGTATTTGTACTTGCTAGTTGATAACTAGTATTCACAACCCATTTTCTTCCACCCTGACCATTTGTGACCCGTGTTATGAGTTGTCAAAATTTACCACACTTAGTGACAGTATTTGGTCATGGTCAGTGACATATGCATACTTTGGTTGGTCATTGTGCATGGTCTCCACACCGTGCCATAGCGTATTGAAGCCCCTTGTGCTTGCTATTTGATACTTGGTGTTCCTAAACCATTCTTTCCCCCTCTGACCATTTGTGACTCGTATTATGAGTTGTCAACGTGGACCACACACAGCAGATTTCTTTGGTCAAAGGCAGTACATATGCCTACTTTTGTCGGTCATTGTGCATGGTAGCCACACCGTGCTACTACTGACTGAAGGTCATTGTACTTGGTAGTTGAGAACCAATATTCGCATAGCACTGTTTCCTCTCCCGACCATTTGTGACTCGTGTTATGGTTGCTCAACGTTGACCACCCATATTGAAATTCTCTGGTCATGATCAGTGACATATGCCTAGTTTGGTTGTTTGGTGTGCATATTAGCCAAACCGTGCCACTACGTATTGAAGTTCTTTGTCCTTTCCAGTCGATACATAGGCTTCCCAGACCATTGTCTCTCCCTCTGACAAATTGTGACTTGTGTTATGAGTTGTCAGTGTTGACCACACATAGTGGACTTCTTCGGTCGTATTCGGTGACGTATGCATCCTTTGGTTGGTCATTGTGCACGCTAGCCATACCGTGCCACTACTTGTTGAATGTCTTTGGACTTGCTAGTTGATAACTAGTGCTCGCAACCCATTGTTTTCCCCTTCTGACCATTTGTGAATCGTGTTATGTGTTTTCAACGTTGACCACATGAAGTGAAATTTGTTGGCCATGGTTCGTGACATATGCCTACTTTGGTTGGTCACTGTGCATTGAAGCCACATTGTGCCACTACATATTGAAGGTATTTATACTTGCTAGTCGATAACTAGTATACACAAACCATTACCGTCCACCCTGCCCATTTGTGACTCGTGTGATAAGTTGTCAACGTTTACCACACTTAGTGACATTATTTGGTCATGGTCAGTGACATATGCCTACTTTGGTTGGTCATCGTGCATGGTCTCCACACCGTGCCACAGCGTATTGAAGCCCCTTGTGCTTGCTATTTGATACTTGGTGTTCCCAAACCATTCTTCCCCCCTGTGACCATTTGTGACTCGTATTATGAGCTGTCAACGTTGACCACACACAGCGGATTTCTTTCGTCAAAAGCAGTACATATGCCTACTTTGGTAGGTCATTACATGGTAGCCACACCGTGCTACTACTGACTGAAGGTCAATGTACTTGGTAGTTGACAACCAATATTCGCATATCATTGTTTCCTATCCTGACTGTTTGTGACTCGTGTTATGGTTGGTCAACGTTGACCACCCATATTGAAATTATCTGGTCATGATCAGTGACATATGCCTAGTCTGGTTCTTTGGTGTGCATATTAGCCACACCGTGCCACTGTGTATTGAAGTTCTTTGTCCTTTCTAGTCAATACATAGCCTTCTTAAACCATTGTCTCTCCCCCTGACCATTTGTGACTCATGTTACGAGTTGTCAATGTTGACCACACATAGTGGACTTATTCGGTATCATTTAGTGACGTATGCATCATTTGGTTGGTTATTGTGCACACTAGCCATACCGTGCCACAACTTGTTGAAGGTCTTTGGACTTGCTAGTTGATAACTAGTGTTCCCAACCCATTGTTTTCCCCTCTGACCATTTGTGACTCATGTTATGCGTTTTCAACGTTGACCACACACTGTGAAATTATTTTGGTCATGGTTTGTGATATATGCATACTTTGGTTGGTCACTGTGCATTGAAGCCACATTGTGCCACTACATATTCAAGGTATTTGTACTTGCTTGTCGATAACTAGTAATCACAAACCATTACATTCCACCCTGACCATTTGTGACCCGTGTTATGAGTTGTCAAAGTTTACCACACTTAGTGACATTATCTGGTCATTTTCAGTGACATATGCCTACTTTGGTTGGTTATCGTGCATGGTCTCCACACCGTGCCACAACTTATTGAAGCCCCTTGTGCTTGCTATGTGATACTTGGTATTCCCAAACCATTGTTTCCCCCTCTAACCATTTGTGACTCGTAGTATGAGTTGCCAACGTTGACCACACAAAGCGGATTTCTTTGGTCAAAGGCAGTACATATGCCTTCTTTGGTCGGTCACTGTGCATGGTAGCCACACCGTGCTACTAATGACTGAAGGTTGTTGTACTTGGTAGTTGAGAACCGATATTCCCATGGCATTGTTTCCTCTCCTGGCCGTTTGTGACTAGTGTTACGGTTGGTCAACGTTGACCACCCATATTGAAATTCTCTGGACATCATCTGACATATGCCTAGTCTGGTTGTTTGGTGTGCATATTAGCCACACCGTGCCACTACGTATTGAAGTTTTTTGTCCTTTCTAGTCAATACATAGGCTTCTTAAACCATTGTCTCTCCCTCTGACCATTTGTGACTCGTGTTACGAGTTGTCAATGTTGACCACACATAGTGGACTTATTCGGTCGTAGTCAGTGACGTATGCATCCTTTGGTTGGTCACTGTGCACGCTAGCCATNGTTGGTCAACGTTGACCACCCATATTGAAATTCTCTGGACATCATCTCACATATGCCTAGTCTGGTTGTTTGGTGTGCATATTAGCCACACCGTGCCACTACGTATTGAAGTTCTTTGTCCTTTCTAGTCAATACATAGGCTTCTTAAACCATTGTCTCTCCCTCTGACCATTTGTGACTCGTGTTACGAGTTGTCAATGTTGACCACACATAGTGGAATTATTCGGTCGTAGTCAGTGACGTATGCATCATTTGATTGGTCACTGTGCACGCTAGCCATACCGTGCCACTGCTTGTTGAAGGTCTTTGTACTTGCTAGTTGATAACGAGTGTTCCCAAACCATTGTTTTCCCCTCTGACCATTTGTGACTCATGTTATGCGTTTTCAACGTTGACCACACACTGTGAAATTCTTTTAGTCATGTTTAGTGACATATGCATACTTTGGTTGGTCACTGTGTATTGAAGCCACATTGTGCCACTACATATTGAAGGTATTTTTACTTGCTAGTTGATAACTAGTATTCAAAAACCATTACCTTCCACCCTGACTATTTGTGACCCGTGTTATGAGTTGTCAAAGTTTACCACACTTAGTGATATTATTTGGTCATGGTCAGTGACATATGCCTACTTTGGTTGGTCATCGTGCATGGTCTCCACACCGTGCCACAATGTATTGAAGCCCCTTGTGCTTGCTATGTGATTCTTGGTGTTCCCAAACCATTCTTTCCCCCTCTGACCATTTGTGACTCGTATTATGAGTTGTCAGCGTTGACCACACACATCGGATTTCTTTGGTCAAAGGCAGTACATATGCCTTCTTTGGTCGGTCACTGTGCATGGTAGCCACACCGTGCTACTAATGACTGAAGGTTGTTGTACTTGGTAGTTGGCATCTAGTATTCCCAATCGATAGTTTCCCCCCTCTGACAAATCGTGACCCATATTATGGGTTGTCAACGTTGACCACACATAGTAAAATTATTTGGTCATGGTAAGTGGCACATGCCTAATCTGGTTGGTCATTGTGCATGATAGCCACACCGTTCTACTACTTGTTGAAAGGCTTTGCACTTGCTAGTCCATAAATAGCAAAAGGTTTCTCCCTTGACACCAGGTCGGTTTTTGTTGATTTGTTACGCGTAGGTGCCTTCACTGGAATACTCCCTCCCACCCCGCCTGGAGGGATGTTCCGTGGACGACCTGGAGGACAGATTTGCGACCGCATTATGACACCCCCCCTACCCCCCCACGGCTTAGGCTCAAAGGTAGAGTTGAGGTATCACAACACGCCCCCCCCCCCTCCCCACCCCAGGTCGCGAGCCTATTATATATTGCGCGTACGAGATTCAAACCTAGAACCTATCGCTCCAGAATCTAGCTCTATAAGCACTAAGCCAACTCGCACGGTGTTCATATGATGTCCAAATGATATTATAAGGGTTCCTATGGGTAAATGGGCATAAAATAAGGGGGTGTACGATTAGAGGGTAGTTTTCAACATTATGAATGATAACAAAGTTATTTGATTCAAAGAAAATTGAAGTAGACGGAATTTCAAAATTTGCAACATTGAGCTTGAATAACCTCTCAACCAGTGCTCCGATTGACCAGCCGTAAGAAGGAAAATTGACAACACACAGTGAAACTCTTTTTATGATATTCAGTGACACAAGACTGCTTTGGTTGGTCATTGTGCATGGTAGCCACACCGTGCCACCACTTATCGAAGGTCTTTGTACTTGCTAGTCGATACCAAGTATTCCTAAACATTTGTTTCTCCCTCTGTCCATTTTTTACTTGTATTATGAGTTGTGAATGTTGAGCACACACACAAAACTTCTTTGGTCATGAGCAGTGATGTATGCCTACTTGGACAGGTCATTGTGCACGGTAGCCACACCGTGCCAATGCATAAAAAAGATACTTGTACTTGCTACAAGATACATAGCGTTTTGAAACCATTGTTTCCCCCTATGACCATTTGTGACTCGTGTTATGCGTTTTCAACGTTGACCACATGAAGTGAAATGTGTTGGTCATGGTTAGTGACATATGCATACTTTGGTTGGTCACTGTGCATTGAAGCCACATTGTGCCACTACATATTGAAGGTATTTGTACTTGCTAGTTGATAACTAGTATTCACAAACCATTACCGTCCACCCTGCCCATTTGTGACTCGTGTTATGAGGTGTCAAAGTTTACCACACGTAGTGACATTATTTGGTCATGGTCAGCGACATATGCCTACTTTGGTTGGTCATCGTGCATGGTCTCCACACCGTGCCACAGCGTATTGAAGCCCCTTGTCCTTCATAATTGATACTTGTTGTTCCCAAACCATTGTTTCCCCCTCTGACCATTTGTTACTCGTATCATGAGCTATCAGCGTTGTCCACACACAACGGATTTCTTTGGTCAAAGGCAATACATATGCCCACCTTGGTCGGTCATTATGCATGGTAGGCGCACCGTGCTACTACTGACAGAAGGTCATTGAACTTGGTAGTTGAGAACCAATATTCGCATAGCATTGTTTCCTCTCCTGACCGCTTGTGACTCGTGTTATGGTTGGTCAACGTTGACCACCCATATTGAAATTCTCTGGTCATGATCAGTGACATATGCCTAGTTTGGTTGTTTGGTGTGCATATTAGCCACACCGTGCCACTACGTATTGAAGGTCTTTGTCCTTTCTAGTTGATACATAGGCTTCCCAAACCATTGTCTCTCCCTCCGACCATTTGTGACTCGTGTTATGAGTTGTCAATGTTGACCACACAAAGTGGACTTCTTCGGTCGTATTCAGTGACGTATGCATCCTTTGGTTGGTCATTCTCCACGCTAGCCATACCGTGCCACTACTTGTTGAAGGTCTTTGGACTTGCTAGTTGATAACTGGTGTTCCCAACCCACTATGTTCCCCTCTGACCATTTGTGAATCGTGTTATGCGTTTTCAACGTTGATCACATGAAGTGGAATTTGTTGGTCATGGTTCGTGACATATGCATACTTTGGTTGGTCACTGTGCATTGAAGCCACAGTGTGCCACTACATATTGAAGGTAATTGTACTTGCTAGTATATAACTAGTATTCACAAACCATTACCGTCCACCCTGCCCATTTGTGACTCGTGTTATGAGTTGTCAAAGTTTACCACACATAGTGACATTATTTGGTCATGGTCAGTGACATATGCCTACTTTGGTTGGTCATCCTGCATGGTCTCCATACCGTGCCACAGCGTATTGAAGCCCCTTGTGCTTGCTATTTGATACTTGGTGTTCCCAAACCATTCGCTCCCCCTCTGACCATTTGTGACTCGTACTATGAGTTGTCAACGTTGACCACACACAGCGGATTTCTTTGTTCAACAGCAGTACATATGCCTACTTTGGTAGGTCAGTGTGCATGGTAGCCACACCGTGCTACTACTGACTGAAGATCGTTGTACTTGGTAGTTGAGAACCAATCTTCGCATAGCATTGTTTCCTCTCCTGACCGTTTGTGACTCGTGTTATGGTTGGTCAACGTTGACCACCCATATTGAAATTATCTGGTCATGATCAGTGACATATGCCTATTTTGGTTGTTTGGTGTGCATATTAGCCACACCGTGCCACTACGAATTAAAGTCCTTTGTCCTTTCTAGTCGATACATAGGCTTCCCAAACCATTCTCTCTCCCTCTGACCATTTGTGACTCGTGTTACGACTTGTCAATGTTGACCACACATAGTGGACTTCTTCGGTCATAGTCAGTGACGTATGCATCCTTTGGTTGGTCACCGTGCATGCTAGCCATACCGTGCCACTGCTTGTTGAAAGTCTTTGTACTTGCTAGGTGATAACTAGTGTTCCCAACCCATTGTTTTCCCCTCTGACCATTTGTGACTCGTGTTATGCGCTTTCAACTTTGACCACATGGAGTGAAATTTTTTGGTCATGGTTCGTGACATGTGCATACTTTGGTTGGTCACTGTGCATTGAAGCCATGTTGTGCCACTACATATTGAAGGTATTTGTACTTGCTAGTCGATAACTAGTATTCACAAACCATTATCTTCCACTCTTACCATTTGTGACTCGTGTTATGAGTTGTCAAAGTTTACCACCTGTAGTGACATTATTTGGTCATGGTCAGTGACATATGCCTACTTTGGTTGGTCATCGTGCATGGTCTCCACATCGTGTCACAGCGTATTGAAGCCCCTTTGTGCTTGCTATTTGATACTTGGTGTTCCCAAACCATTCTTTCCCCCTCTGACCATTTGTGACTCGTATTATGAGTTGTCAACGTTGACCACCCACAGCGGATTTCTTTGGTCAAAGGCAGTACATATGCCTACTTTGGTCGGTCATTGTGCATGGTAGCCACACCGTGCGACTACTGACTGAAGGCCGTTGTACTTGGTAGTTCAGAACCGATATTTCCATAGCATTGTTTCATCTCCTGACCGTTTGTGACTCGTGTTATGGTTGGTCAGCGTTGACCACCCATATTGAACTTCTCTGGACATGATCAGTGACATATGCCTAGTTTGGTTGTTTGGTGTGCATATTAGCCACACCGTGCCACTGCGTATTGAAGCTCTTTGTCCTTTCCAGTCAATACATAGGCTTCCCAAACCATTGTCTCTCCCTCTGACCATCTGTGACTCGTGTTATGAGCTGTCAATGTTGACCACACTTAGTGGACTTCTTCGGTCGTATTCAGTGACGCATGCATCCTTTGGTTGGTCATTGTGCACGCTAGCCATACCGTGCCACTACTTGATGAAGGTCTTTGGACTTGCTAGTTGATAACTAGTGTTCCCAACCCATTGTTTTCCCCTCTGACCATTTGTGAATCGTGCTATACGTTTTCAATGTTGACCACATGAAGTGAAATTTGTTGGTCATGGTTCGTGACATATGCATACTTTGGTTGGTCAGTGTGCATTGAAGCCACATTGTGCCACTACATATTGAAGGTATTTGTACTTGCTAGTCGATAACTAGTACTCACAAACCATTATTTGGTAATGGTCAGTGACATATGCCTACTTTGGTTGGTAATCGTGCATGGTCTCCACACTGTGCCATAGCGTATTGAAGCCCCTAGTGCTTGCTATTTGATACTTGGTGTTCCCAAACCATTCTTCCCCCCCCCTGACCATTTAGGACTCGTATTATGAGTTGTCAACGTTGACCACACACAGCGGATTTCTTTGGTCAAAGGCAGTACATATGCCTACTTTGGTCGGTCATTGTGCATGGTAGCCACACCGTGCTACTACTGACTGATTGTTGTTGTATTTGGTAGTTGAGAACCAATATTCACATAGCATTGTTTCCTCTCCTGACCGTTTGTGACTCGTGTTATGGTTAATCAACGTTGACCACCCATATTGAAATTCTCTGGACATCATCTCACATATGCCTAGTCTGGTTGTTTGGTGAGCATGTTAGCCATACCGTGCCACAGCGTATTGAAGCCCCTTGTGCTTGCTATTTGATACTTGGTGTTCCCAAACCATTCGCTCCCCCTCTGACCATTTGTGACTCGTACTATGAGTTGTCAACGTTGACCACACACAGCGGATTTCTTTGTTCAACGGCAGTACATATGCCTACTTTGGTTGGTCATTGTGCATGGTAGCCACACCGTGCTACTACTGACTGATGGTCGTTGTACTTGGTAGTTTAGAACCGATATTCCCATAGCATTGTTTCCTCTCCTGACCGTTTGTGACTCGTGTTATGGTTGGTCAACGTTGACCACCCATATTGAAATTCTCTGGTCATGATCAGTGACATATGCCTAGTTTGGTTGTTTGGTGTGCATATTAGCCACACCGTGCCACTATGTATTGAAGTTCTTTGTCAAATCTAGTCAATACATAGGCTTCCCAAACCATTGTCTCTCCCTCTGACCATTTGTGACTCGTGTTATGAGTTGTCAATGTTGACCACACATAGTGGACTTATTTGGTCGTTGTCAGTGACGTATGCATCCTTTGGTTGGTCACTGTGCACGCTAGCCATACCGTGCCACTGCTTTTTGAAGGTCTTTGTACTTGCTAGTTGAAAACTAGTGTTCCTAACCCATTGTTTTCCCCTCTGGCCATTTGTGACTCGTGTTATGCGTTTTCAACGTTGACCACATGAAGTGAAATTGGTTGGTTATGGTTAGTGACATATACATACTTTTGTTGGTCACTGTGCATTGAAGCCACATTGTGCCACTACATATTCAAGGTATTTTTACTTGCTAGTCGATAACTAGTATTCACAAACCATTATCTTCCACCCTGACCATTTGTGACTCGTGTTATGAGTTGTCAAAGTTTACCACACTTAGTGACATTATTTGGTCATGGTCAGTGACATATGACTACTTTGGTTGGTCATCGTGCATGATCTCCTCACCGTGCCACAGCGTATTGCAGCCCCTTGTGCTTGCTATTTCATACTTGGTGTTCCTTGGCCATTCTTTCCCCCTCTGACCATTTGTGACTCGTATTATGAGTTGTCAACGGTGACCACACACAGCGGATTTCTTTCGTCAAAGGCAGTACATATGCCTAATTTGGTCGGTCATTGTGCATGGTAGCCACACACTGCTACTACTGACTGAAGGTCGTTGTACTTGGTAGTTGAGAACCGATATTTCCAAAGCATTGTTTCATCTCCTCACCATTTGTGACTCGTGTTATGGTTGGTCAACGTTGACCACCCATATTGAAATTCTCTGGACATCATCTGACATATGCCTAGTCTGGTTGTCTGGTGTGCATATTAGCCACACCGTGCCACTGCGTGTTGAATTTCTTTGTCCTTTCTAGTCAATACATAGGCTTCTTAAACCATTGTCTCTCCCTCTGACCATTTGTGACTCGTGTTACGAATTTTCAATGTTGACCAAACATAGTGGACTTATTCGGTCCCAGTCAGTGACGTATGCATCCTTTGCTTGGTCACAGTGCACGCTAGCCATACCGTGCCACTGCTTGTTGAAGGTCTTTGTACTTGCTAGTTGAGAACTAGTGTTCCCAAACCATTGTTTCCCCCTCTGACCATTTGTGACTCCTGTTATGCGTTTTCAACGTTGACCACACACTGTGAAACTCTTTTGGTCATGGTTTGTGACATATGCATACTTTGGTTGGTCACTGTGCATTGAAGCCACATTGTGCCACTACATATTGAAGGTATTTGTACTTGCTAGTCGATAACTAGTCATCACAAACCAGTACTTGCTACCCTGACCATTTCTGATCCGTGTTATGAGTTGTCAAAGTTTACCACACTTAGTGACAGTATTTGGTCATGGTCAGTGAAATATGCCTACTTTGGTTGATCATCGTGCATGGTCTCCACACCGTACCACAACGTATTGAAGCCCCTTGTGCTAGCTATGTGATACTTGGTGTTCCCAAACCATTGTTTCCCCCTCTGACCATTTGTGACTCGTATTATGAGTTGTCAACGTTGACCACACACCGCGGATTTCTTTGGTCAAAGGCAGTACATATGCCTACTTTGGTCGGTCATTGTGCATGGTAGCCACACCGTGCTACTACTGACTGAAGGTCGTTGTACTTGGTAGTTGGCATCTAGTATTCCCAACCCATTGTTTCCCCCTCTGATAAATCGTGACCAATATTATGGGTTGTCAACGTTGACCACACATAGTAAAATTATTTGGTCATGGTAAGTAGCACATGCCCAATCTGGTTGGTCATTGTGCTTGGTAGCCACACCGTTCCACTACTTGTTGAAAGGCTTTGCACTTGCTAGTCCATAAATAGTAAAAGGTTTCTCCACTTGACACCAGGTCGGTTTCTGTTTATTTGTTACGCGTAGGTGCCTTCACTGGAATACTCCCTCCCACCCCCCCTAGAGTGATGTTCCGTGGACGACCTGGAGGACATATTTGCGACCGCATTATGACACCCCCCCTACCCCCCCACGGCTTAGGATCAAAGGTATCACAACGCGGCCGCCCCCCCCCCCCAGGTCGCGAGCCTATTCTATATTGCGTGTACGAGGATTCAAACCTATGACCTATCGCTCGAGAATCTATCTCTATAGGCACTAAGCCAACTTGCACGGTGTTCATATGATGTCCAAATGACATTATAAGGGTTCCTATGGGTAAAGGGCATAAAATAATGGGGTGTAAGATTAGAGGGTAGTTTTCAAAATTATGAATGATAACAAATATAGTTTATTCATAAAAAATTGACATAGACGGAATTTCAGATTTTGCAACTTTGAGCTTGAATAACCTCACAACCATTGCTACGATTTACCAGCCGTAAGAAGGAAAGTTGACAACACACAGTGCAACCCTTTTTATGGTATTCAGTGACACAAGAATGCTTTGGTTGGTCATTGTGCAGGGTAGCCACACCGTGCCACCACTTATCGAAGGTCTTTGTACTTGCTAGTCGAGCCCAAGTATTCCCAAACCATTGTTTCTCCCTCTGCCCATTTTTTACTTGTATTATGAGTTGTGGATGTTGACCACACACACAAAACTTCTTTGGTCACGAGCAGTGATGCATGCCTACTTGGGTAGGTCATTGTGCACGGTAGCCACACCGTGCCAATACATACGAAAGATATTTGTACTTGCTAGAAGATACATAGCGTTTTGAAACCATTGTTTCCCCCTCTGACCATTTGTGACTCGTGTTATGCGTTTTCAACGTTGACCAAACGAAGTGAAATGTGTTGGTCATGGTTAGTGACATATGCATACTTTGGTTGGTCACTGTGCATTGAAGCCACGTAGTGCCACTACATATTGAAGGTATTTGTACTTGCTAGTCGATAACTAGTATTCACAAACCATTACCTTCCACCCTGCCCATTTGTGACTCGTGTTATGAGGTGTCAAAGTTTACCACACTTGGTGACATAATTTGGTCATGGTCAGTGACATATGCCTACTTTGGTTGGTCATCGTGCATGGTCTCCACACCGTGCCACATCGTATTGAAGCCCCTTGTGCTTGCTATTTGATACTTGGTGTTCCCAAACCATTGTTTCCCCCTCTGACCATTTGTGACTCGTATTATGAGTTGTCAACGTTGACCAAACACAGTGGATTTCTTTGGTCAAACGCAGTACACATGCCTACTTTGGTCGGTCATTGTACATGGTAGCCACACCGTGCTACTACTGACTGAAGGTCGTTGTACTTGGTAGTTGAGAACCAATATTCGCATAGCATTGTTCCCTCTCCTGACCGTTTGTGACTCGTGTTATGGTTGATCAACGTTGACCATCCATATTGAAATTCTCTGGTCATGATTAATGACATATGCCTAGTTTGGTTGTTTGGTGTGCGTATTAGCCACATCGTACCACTACGTATTGAAGTTCTTTGTCCTTTCTAGTCAATACATAGGCTTCCCAAACCATTGTCTCTCCCTCTGACCATTTGTGACTCGTGTTATGAGTTGTCAATGTTGAACACACATAGTGGACTTCTTCGGTCGTATTCAGTGACGTATGCATCCTTTGGTTGGTCAATGTGCACGCTAGCCATACTGTGCCACTGCTTGTTGAATTTCTTTGGACTTGCTCGTTGATAACTAGTGTTCCAAACCCATTCATTTCCCCTCTGACCATTTTTGACTCGTGTTATGTGTTTTCAACGTTGACCACATGAAGTGAACTTTGTTGGTCATGGTTCGTGACATATGCATACTTTGGTTGGTCACTGTGCATTGAAGCCACATTGTGCCACTACATATTGAAGGTATTTGTACTTGCTAGTCGATAACTAGTATTCACAAACCATTATCTTCCACCCTGACCATTTGTGACTCGTGTTATGAGTTGTCAAAGTTTACCACACTTAGTGACATTATTTGGTCATGGTCAGTGACATATGCCTACTTTGGTTGGTCATCATGCATGGTATCCACACCGTGCCACAGCGTATTGAAGCCCCTTGTGCTTGCTATTTGATACTTGGTGTTCACGAACCATTCTTTCCCCCTCTGACCATTTGTGACTCGTATTATGAGTTGTCAACGTTGACCACACACAGCGGATTTCTTTGGTCGAAGGCAGTACATATGCCTACTTTGGTCGGTCATTGTGCATGGTAGCCACACCGTGCTACTACTGACTGAAGGTCGTTGTACTTGGTAGTTGAGAACCGATATTTCCATAGCATTGCTTCATCTCTTGACCGTTTGTGACTCGTGTTATGGTTGGTCAACGTTGACCACCCATATTGGAATTCTCTGGACATCATCAGACATATGCATAGTCTGGTTGTTTGGTGTGCATATTAGCCACACCGTGCCACTACGTATTGAAGTTCTTTGTCCTTTTTATTCAATACATAGGCTTCTTAAACCATTGTCTCTCCCTCTCACCAGTTGTGACTCGTGTTACGAGTTGTCAATGTTTACCACACATAGTGGACTTCTTCGGTCGTATTCAGTGACGTATGCATCATTCGGTTGGTCATTGTGCACGCTAGCCATACTGTGCCACTACTTGTTGAAGGTCTTTGGACTTGCTAGTTGATAGCTAGTTTTCCCAACCTATTGTTTTCCCCTCTGACCATTTGTGACTCGTGTTATGCGTTTTCAACGTTTACCACATGAAGTGAAATTTGTTGGTCATGGTTTGTGACATATGCATACTTTGGTTAGTCACTATGCATTGAAGCCACATTGTGCCACTACATATTGAAGGTATTTGTACTTGCTAGTCAATAACTAGTATTCACAAACCATTACCTTCCACCCTGACCATTTGTGACCCGTGTTATGAGTTGTCAAAATTTACCACACTTAGTGACAGTATTTGGTCATGGTCAGTGACATATGCCTACTTTGGTTGGTCATCGTGCATGGTCTCCACACCGTGCCACAACGTATTGAAGCCCCTTGTGCTGGCTATGTGATACTTGGTGTTCCCAAACCATTGTTTCCCCCTCTAACCATTTGTGAATCGTATTATGAGTTGTCAACGTTGACCACACACTGCGAATTTCTTTGGTCAAAGGCAGTACATATGCCTACTTTGGTCAGTCATTGTGCATGGTAGCCACACCGTGCTACTACTGACTGACGGTCGTTGTACTTGGTAGTTGGCATCTAGTATTCCCAACCCATAGTTTCCCCCTCTGACAAATCGTGACACATATTATGGGTTGTCAACGTTGACCACACATAGTAAAATCATTTGGTAATGGTAAGTGGCACATGCCTAATCCGGTTGGTCATTGTGCATGGTAGCTACACCGTTCCACTACTTGTTGAAAGGCTTTGCACTTGCTAGTCCATAAGTAGCAAAAGGTTTCTCCCTTTGACACCAGGTTGGTTTTTGTTGATTTGTTACGCGTAGGTGCCTTCACTGGAATACTCCCTCCCACCCCCCNCCCCCCCCCCCTAGAGGGATGTTCCGTGGACGACCTGGAGGACAGATTTGCGACCGCATTAGTACACCCCCCCTACCCCCCCCCACGGCTTAGGCTCGAAGGTAGAGTTGAGGTATCACAACACGGCCGCCCCCCCCCCAGGTCGCAAGCCTGTTCTATATTGCGCGTACGAGGATTCAAACCTAGGACCTATCGCTCGAGAATCTAGCTCTATAAGCACTATGCCAACTCGCACGGTGTTCATATCGTGTCCAAATGACATTATAAGGGTTCCTATGGGTAAAGGGCATGAAATAAGGGGGTGCAAGGTTATAGGGTAGTTTTCAAATTTATGAATGATAACAAAGTTAGTTTATTAATAAAAAATAAACGTAGACGGGATTTCAAATTTTGCAACTTTGAGCTTAAATAACATGTCAACGATTGCTCCGATTGACCCGTAGTAAGAAAGAAAGTTGACAACACTCAGTGAAACTCTTTTTATGATATTCAGTGATACAAGAATGCTTTGGTTGGTCATTGTGCATGGTAGCCACACCGTGCCACCACTTATCGAAGGTCTTTGTACTTGCTAGTCGATACCAAATATTCCCAAACCATTGTTTCTCCCTCTGCCCATTCTTTACTTGTATTATGAGTTGTGAATGTTGACCACACACGAAACTTCTTTGGTCATGAGCAGTGATGTATGCCCACTTGCACAGGTCATTGTGCACGGTAGCCACACCTTGCCAATACATACAAAATATATTTATACTTGCTAGAAGATACATAACGTTTTGAAACCATTGTTTCCCCCTCTGACCATTTGTGACTCGTGTTATGCGTTTTCAACGTTGACAACATGAAGTGAAATGTATTGCTCGTGGTTAGTGACATATGCATACGTTGGTTGGTCACTGTGCATTGAAGCCACATTGTGCCACTACATATTGAAGGTATTTGAACTTGCTAGTCGATAACTAGTATTCACAAACCATTACCGTCCACCCTGCCCATTTGTGAATCGTGTTATCAGGTGTCAAAGTTTACCACACTTAGTGACATTATTTGGTCATGGTCAGTGACATATGCCTACTTTGGTTGGTCATCGTGCATGGTATCCACACCGTGCCACAGCGTATTGAAGCCCCTTGTGCTTTCTATTGGATACTTGGTGTTCCCAAACCATTGTTTCCCCCTCTGACCATTTGTGACTCGTATTATGAGTTGTCAACGTTGACGACACACAGCGGAGTTATTTGGTCAAAGGCAGTACATATGCCTACTTTGGTCGGTCATTGTGCATGGTAGCCACACCGTGCTACTACTGACTGAAGGTCGTTGTACTTGGTAGTTCAGAACCAATATTCGCATAGCATTGTTTCCTCTCCTAACCGTTTGTGACTCGTGTTATGGTTGGTCAACAGTGACCACCCATATTGAAATTCTCTGGTCATGATCAGTGACGTATGCCTAGTTTGGTTGTTTGGTGTGCATATTAGCCACACCGTGCCACTACGTATTGAAGTTCTTTGTTCTTTCTAGTGGATACAAAGGCTTCCCAAACCATTGTCTCTCCCTCTTACCATTTTTGACTCGTGTTATGAGTTGTCAATGTTGACTTCACAAAGTGGACTTATTCGGTCGTATTCAGTGACGTATGCATCATTTGGTTGGTCATTGTGCACGCTAGCCATACCGTGCTACTTCTTGTTGAAGGTCTTTGGACTTGCTAGTTGATAACTAGTGTTCCCAACCCATTGTTTTCCCCTCTGACCATTTGTGAATCGTGTTATGCGTTTTCAACGTTGACCACATGAAGTGAAATTTGTTGGTCATCGTTCGTGACATATGCATACTTTGGTTGGTCACTGTGCATTGAAGCCACATTGTGCCACTACATATTGAAGGTATTTGTACTTGCTAGCCGATAACTAGTATTCACAAACCATTATCTTCCACCCTGACCATTAGTGACTCGTGTTATGAGTTGTCAAAGTTTACCACACTTAGTGACAGTATTTGGTCATGGTCAGTGACATATGCCTACTTTGGTTGGTCATTGTGCATGGTCTCCACACCGTGCCACAGCGTATTGAAGCCCCTTGTGCTTGCTATTTGATACTTGGTGGTCCCAAACCATTCTTTCCCCCTCTGACCATTTGTGACTCGTATATGAGTTGTCAACGTTGACCACACACAACAGTTTTCTTTGGTCAAAGGCAGTACATGTGCCTACTTTGGTCGGTCATTGTGCATTGTAGCGACACCATACTACTACTGACTGAAGGTCGTTGTACTTGGTAGTTGAGAACCGATATTCAGATAGCATTGTTTCCTCTCCTGACCATTTGTGACTCGTGTTATGGCTGGTCAACGTTGACCACCCATATTGAAATTCTCTGGTCATGATCAGTGACATATGCCTAGTTTGGTTGTTTGGTGTGCATATTAGCCACACCGTGCCACTA